>SNQJ01S0195927.1:17474-28350 GCA_010110895.2 Picea sitchensis
GACTAGGCAGATTGGTGATTGACTAGGCATGAAAAATTATTATTATATTCAACAATTTTCCAAGGGTCGAATCCTCCAAGCTCCATAATCTTCTCTCTTCTTTATTTCTTGTCAAGTGTATGGTACACTTAACATTATATACCACTAAGAATATTTTATTCTCGTACATGTGGGATAAGAGTAATGAAGAAAATTTGAAATTCAACAAAGGAGGTCGAAATTAAATCAAGGGTCCATATTCACCAATCAAACTTGATCGACGGTGGTTGAGTCACGATCTTGCAAAGGCTATATCTTGAGCTCCCTACCTCCATTTGCATAAAAAAATATACAGTTGGAAAGGTATTTCAACATAGAATATGGTGGTATAGGTTTCAAGTGCTGAAAGTTGATATATTTTTCTCATAAATTAAAATATCAATCAACAACATTTTTTAATGGGCCTACGTGACAACTCAACTTCACAAGCTCATATCTTGAGATCTGGGCGATGGATTTGGGAAAATTTTATATTGTTGGAAAGATAAGATGATGGAGATAACATATGAAATGATTTCCATGCATACATGTTTTATTATAATTCCCAAAAAATTAAAACACAATCATCCTCCTTTAAAGAGAAATTAATTAAATTTTAAAAATAAAAGTTTAATTAAAACTTTTATTAAAAAAGGAGAGGGACCCATTTTAAATATACTTATATTTATGATGTGAGTTCATTAATTATGACTTAATGAGGAATTAATTGAAGGGAATGTTTTAAGAAAAAACTTGTATGCGAATTTCTAGAAGGGAGAAACCCTAAATACTCAAGTAGTTAGAAAATCGCATCTTAAAAAGAGAAGAGAGGATTCATAAAAGGGTTCAATAACCAGTATTGTCAGAGGGGCAAGGTAGAATATAAGAGGAAGAATAAGGTACAACCATGTATACATAATCAAGATTCTGATCAAAAGAAATAAATCTGCATCTTCTCCATTTTTTTCTATTTTTCTACACCACTTCTCATAGCTTTATGCTTGAATCTCATAGTTGCGCACAAGGCTGACTTGTTGAGTTTTTTTCTTGTATTATTCTACAAACATTTCTTATATGATCATGGATTATTTGCAGCCACATACATGGCTGATAATCTTTTGGTAATGAAGAAATTTTCTCATGAATAAACTCCACAAAGAATTGTTTCGGGGTAGATCTTGACTGTATCTTGTAACTTTGAGTTTTAAGTATGAGATATTTCAGGTTGGACTATCAATTTTTCTTTTATTAATAATTGAAGTACTCTATTAAAATTATTTGAGATGTTTTGACACATGACTACACGTGGTGAGGCTAGGTCGCACGCCCTGGTGCGCTCGCTTTAGAAGCTATCTCCACAATCATGGCCACAAGAGGGGACCCAGAGGTCCCTCCCCCCCTTCCTCCTGCGATTACAACCTTTAGAAAGCTAGTACTGACCAGCGGCAAACAAAACTTAGCCGATCGGGGACTCATTGGGAAGTTCACTAACCTTTGGCCGTCCACCAAAATAGTGGAAACGTGGGTTTAGAGGAATTGGCATCCTCTAGTAAATGAAGGAATCAGAAGTCATATTGTAGGAAGGGGATTCTTTGCATTCATTTTTGACAATGCAGAAGATAGAAATCTAATCTTTAGGAACAAACCATATTTTATGGGTCCCCAGGGTTAGTACCTGAACAAATGGACACCCGATTTCGACCTGACGCAAGATGTGCCTTCGGCAGTAACAATCGAGGTGCAACTCCCCCATCTACCTCTGCACTGCTAGAACCTGAAGTCTCTAGAAGCCATTGGTAACTCCCTCAAGAAATATATTGACAGAGCAAAGAGGAAGGACCAGTACTCATGTACAAGAATATGCATCGAGGTAGATTCGAAGTTGGGCTCCCAGAAGCCATTCAATTAAAGGTTGCATACTGGTCTCATATCCAAGAACTGAATTGTGAACAACTCCCCTTTAAATGTAGACATTGTCACAGATACGGTCATTTTTCAATGCATTGAAAAAAAAAGGTTGAGGAAGGAGGGGAGAATCCAACAGGAGATCAATGGACACTGGTGAAGAAATAAGGCCCTCCAAATAAAAACAGTAGAATTAAAGGGAAAGGGGTGTCATTAGGGAAATATACTCCCAACATAGAAAAGGTCCAAGGGGAAGGGAGTACAACCCCTTGAAAAATGATAGCTTCTAAAAACCCTTTTGAAACTCTCAACTCATCTCTAGAAACTCTAGATCCAATGGTAGAGGAAGAAGAGCATCAGATATTCTCCCCCGAAAATGAGAAATCCAAAGCAGAGGCATCCCAATATGGTTCTCCATTAGGAACCTCCTCCCCACCCTCTTATGTAGAAAAGACAAAAAATAAACCACCGGAAAACTTTGGATCCTTGGAGGAAGAAACTTTATAGAGACCCACAAAAAGAGCAAGAAGGAAATATCATAAGGAAGCCAGAGAAGAAGAAGCAGAGAGGCAAAAAATGCAAGGAACCCAACCCACTATTGAAATGTCCATTGGGAGAAATAGAAGAACTAGGCCCCCCAAAGGAGGCCTCATCCACCCCAACTCCAGTAAATAATGTGTATAGTCTCTTGGAACTGCAAAGGTTTGGGGAACGCATCGAAATCTGAATCAGTCAAAGACCTCCTGAAAAATGAATATCCCGAAATCCTCATGCTCCAAGAGACAAAAATTGAAGGCGGAAACCCTCTTAGAAATCAACAAACTGAAATGGAAGAAAAATGCATGGAAAGCCATGAGTGCAAGGGGCTCTTCAGGAGGTCTCGCAACTCTATGGTTGGAAGACAAGTTCCATATTGAAATCTCATTCAAGAACCAACATTGGATCTTCAAAAAACTCCAACACTACTCAAGTAAGATCACCTTCTCTCTCTTCAATCTTTATGTTCCAATCCTTTATGCTGAAAAGAAAGAATGTTGGAAAACTCTATCAGTGTTTTTAGAAAACCAACTCCATTTGAACATCATTTTAGCTGGAGACCTCAACTTAGTCTTTGAACCAAAAGAAAAGAGAGGGGGAAACAGTGGTAGGGACCAAATGATACCTTTTGTTGAGGAACTATCTCATCAGTGGGATCTCCCAGACTTCAAGCCCATGAAAGGTCTCTATACTTGGACAAATAACAGAGTTGGAATGAACCACATCTCAACTCGTTTGGATCAGTTTCTAGTTCATAGCTCACTCCTGTTGGAAAAGAGGATAATCTCATCCAAAATACTCCCTAAATTGACATCTTATCACAAACCCATTCTCCTCCAATTGGAAGAGAAAGAAAACCTGGATCCAATACCTTTCCGATATAACCCACTCTGGATGGAAAAAGAAGGCTTCTTGGAAAATGTTAACTCGGCTTGGTCCAGTCCAATAATAGGGTCTCTCAGCTATGTGTGGGAACAAAAAATAAAGGCAACAAAGCACGCCTTAAAAGAATGGATTAAAAATCCAAATAACACCCCCTCAAGCCACACAAGAGAGAATGTTCAGTAGTTAACAAACCTGCAAATGGAAATGGAGAACAAGGATATTACCAACCAAGATTTAGAGAAGGAACAAGCTACTCAATTCAATTCCTTTTGTGCTTCCCATCAAGAAGAAGAGTATTGGAGGCTTAAATATCATAGCTTGTGGCTAAGATCTAGAGATCATAATACCACTTTCTTCCACTGGCAATACAGAGCTTGAATCTCTAGAAATCATATTTCGTAAATTTCCTCTGTAGATGGGTCGATTTCAAAAGGTTCATCTCAGCTTAAAGAGGCAACATAAATTCATTTCCAGAATCTTTATAAAGAATATGGAACTGATTGTGAGGAGGCCACCACAGACTTTCTCTCTCGCATTCCCTACCTGGTGAGAAAGGAAGACAACGCATCCCTCATGAAGCATTTTACAGAGGAAGAAATATGCAATGTTATTTGGTCTATGGAGCCTGACAAAGCCCTAGGGCCAGATGGATTTTCAATCAATTTCTATAGAAACTGCTGGGAAATAATCAAGATTGATTTTCTAAGAATGATATAATCATTCCAGCAAAAAGTCAAAGTTGGAGGCAGTGTTAACTCCACATTTCTAGCCTTAATCCCCAAAGAAGCGAATTTGGGCTCCTTCGATAGATTCAAGCCTATCTCACTGTGAAAAACTTCTTACAAAATCCTCTCAAAGCTAATGGAAAATAGGATTAAGCCTTTTCTAGGGAAGCTCATCTCCCCTGCTCAAAGTGGTTTTTTTAAAGGGAGACACATTCTAGACAATGTAATACAGGTGCAAGAAGAAACACATTCTAGCCATCAACACAAGGATAAAAGGATACTCATAAAACTCGATATGGAAAACGATTTCGATTGGGTAAAACTCTCATTCCTTTACAAATTCCTTCTTTCCTTTGGTTTCAATTCAGAATTTGTTAATTTAATCAAAGTTTCCATAGAGAAGCCTTGGATATCCCCGCTAGTAAATGGCATGCCAACTAACTTTCTCCAAGCCTCGAGGGGTCTAAGGAAAGGTTTCCCTCTCTCCCCCTTCTTGTACATATTAATGGAAGATTCACTAAGAAGAAAGCTAACTGTTGAAAAGAAAGTCGATATTTTCCTAGGCATTAGGCTGGTGAAAGGCTTAGAATCAATCAATCATGCCTTATTTGCAGATGACTCCCTTTCACTGGGTGGAGCCTCCATAAGGATAGCTCAGACCTTCAGTAATATTCTTCAAAGTTTTTGCATAATATTCAGAGTGTTCATAAACAAAAAGAAAAGTGTAGTGTATGGGTGGAATGTCGACCAACAAACCATTCAACGAATTTCCCACTTCCTGGGTTTTTCGGGTTATGCCTCATGGGAAAAAATAAAATACATCGAACTCCCCTTAACTCTGGGATCCAATAAATGATCGTTGTGGACAGAAATAATATGCACAATCAAGTCCAAAATAGCATCTTGGGGAGGACAGTGGCTCACAACACCAAGAAAACTTACTCTTATAAAATTTGTACTCTCTCCCTTACCAGTCTACCAAGCATCCTTCCTTTTGGCTCAAAGGTGATCCTAGCACAGGTTTCAAACCTGATCCGAGACTTTCTATGGCGAGGAGGAAAGGGAAATCAAAAGAAATTTCATCTTGTTAACTGGGAAACTATCAAACACCCAATCAATGAAGGAGGCTTACAAATAAGAGATCCTGGTCATGCCAACATAGATTTAGGTGGAAAAATTATCTGGAAACTCTTCTCAAATTCCAGACACCCAGTAAGCCAAATTTTAAGGAGAAAATAACTCCAAGGGAAAATGATGAGGAACTTACAAGCAGAAAACACCACCAAAGGAACACTGATATGGAATCTTTGTCGCCTCGGGATAGACTTCTTCCAAAACTACCTGTATCAAATTCCTGGAAATGAAAAAAAAAAACGTCGATATGAAGAGACAGCATCATGGGCCATCCCCCTCTCAAAAATTCTGAAGAAATTAAAGAAATACGTGAGTGGCTTACTTGGCGTGATTTCATCAAGATGGAAGATATTTCCTCTTGGGACGTCACAGGTAATTGGTGGTCCCAGGTATTCCCTGAAATACCAGGGCATCTACAAAACCAAAAGACTCTGCTCATAAACTCGTTGACTGGTTTGGCTCCTGTCCACCTTCTCGCGCTAGACAAATGGGGATGTGGAAAGAACGGAGATACACTGCAACTCAGGGTTACAAATCTATCCAGTCTCTCCAAGCGACGACAGAATCAACATCTATCTGGAAACAGGTATGGGACCCGATTGGTCTTCCAAAAGTAAACTTATTGTTTTGGATTCTAATGCACAAGAAAGCGCTGACATGATAAAATATGATAAAAAGAGGTATCGTTGGACCTCATAGATGCCCCCTGTGTTGTAGCGTTATTGAAACTATGGACCATCTGTTTGTGGATTGTCCATTTGCCCAAGTAGCCTGGATATTACCCTCGGTGGTCTCAATGTCAGAACTCCATCGTAGATTACAGTCACAAACCTTTTCTCCTCTTGTAAGGTGAGATATCCCCAAGAGATACAAATCAAATCAAAATGGCAAAGAATTTGGTAGACCATACCCAAATATTTATGCTGGAAAATTTGGTTGGCTAGAAACGATCAGATCTTCAACAACGTTTTGCATTCTCCTTTGATGGTGGTCATTAAAGTAAAAACACTCCTCCTAGAAATAATGACGTATCATCCTATCAAAGATGAAATCTCTCTCCTTCCTGAAGAAAAGAATTGGCTATGAGATTTTATAACCCAAGACAGGAAAAATATCACTGCTTGCACTCTAAGCACTCCAGGTTGGCGTTTAATATAAACAGATGCATTATTTCAAGATTGGTGGAGGAAGCAAGGTAAAGAAATGATATTTTTTTATGGCGCCTCCAAAGGAAACCTAGGGAAAGCAGGAGTAGGTGGAGTGATTTACTCCTCCGATGGATAAAGAAAATATAGCTTCAACTGGGGTTTAGGTCGGAGAACTAATAATCAAGATGAAATCCTTGTGCTGTTAAAAGCCTACTAGATAGTGCGGGAAAATGGAATTAAAGAAATTCAAGTTTTGGGAATTCAGAAATTTTGATAAAAACAATAAAATCGGAAGACCACTTCAGCAACCCAGTGCTCAACAAGACTCTGCAAAGATTGAGGTATGTGCTGGAAGATTTCTCCAACTCCCACTTCTACCACATTCTGCGAGGATCGAATATGGAAGAAGATGAAAAGGAAAACATGGGTTGTCTCTTGTCTCAAGGAACATTCAACAAAAATGAGGAAGCACCTACATGGATTTCTATCCCATAGCTTTGGGAACACCTCAATTCTTGGCATTGAAAGAAAGAGATATGTCATATCTCAGAAAAGAGGACCGTTGACTCATTGTAATGATGGTTGTTTAGGCCTTAGCCCAACTGGTATCTAATCAATAAAAAATTATAATCGTTTTAGTTATATATATATGAGATGATCAAATCATTCTCTCCTATTTCTCATGAAGAAGATATGGATGCATTTATATACTATTAAGAATATTGTATGTGATGTTGATCACAATTTAATTCTGATGTTGAATCCCTCCTTCAATCTTTTCTTATTGTAAAATGACTTTTTCTACACATAAAGATCATATTGGGTTATTGAAGAACTATTTTCATACAAATCCAAGCAATAAAGATTTAGGGTTTGTTTCCTAGCACTCTCCTAATCCAATATATCATAGATATATCTTTTATCCCAAGAGGAGTACCACCTATCAAAAAATGAAGGGGGAATAATGCCCTCGTGAGGTTGTCTTTTCGGTCCTAACGGATTCAACGTCAAAATTCACAAATTGATCCTTCAAGTTACTTAAGTAAGTCACCAAACTATATTAATACAAGAGAGGAAATATCACACTTGCGGAAATTAAATCGCATGTGCAAAATTGAAATGATACTTGTATAAATTCAAATCACACTCGCGGAAATTGAAATCACACTTGCATAATTGAAATCACACTTGTAGAAATTGAAATCTACACTATTCTCTATTGGTGACTTTCTCAAGTAGAATGAAGGTCATGTTCTATTGTAACAATTACGTTTTCGCACATTCGGTAACTATCCAATGTAATTATCAATCCCAAACTACTAAATCTATCAAATGAGGGAAAAAAAAAGTACATCTACAAGCGGAGTTGCAACAACGAAGTTGCATCAAAAAATAAATCATTGTGATGCGAGTTGCAACAATGTGAATTGCAACAATGTAAATTCCAACAAGATAAAATTTAAAGTGAAGCGAATTATAGTACCTAGCATCTTTAGTCTTGAACTCAGAGAAATCGAAACAGAGTTGAATTTCCGCTTAAAGTTATGAATTCTTCTAACACTAATTGAATATCAACCATGCATGAATTGCAACACTGCTTCTACAAAATCAAAATTGTAGCAGACTAAGAAATAAAACAATTACTAAAACAAATGAATAAATTGAAAGATTAAAGCCTACGCAAATGTAAATGTAGTACCTGACTAAGGAGGGGCCCCTACCCCCTTAGGAAAGGTATTGATCTACGAAACCAGGATCACACGATCACCAAAACATCAACACACGAATGGAAATGGAACTATAAATTATATTGCAAGAGTCTGAAAATACAATAAAAATCGATTGATTATCACCATAATTCCCCCCCCCCCTCAACTTTGGGGAAGCTAAGGTTCTTATACAATATTATTACTGTCTAAAATTATACAAAAGAACAGATGGACAACCGTGAGGATTCGACTGTTAATCTGGTTACAATGATTTTAAAAAAGATCTACGTGTGTCAACTTGGTGGAAGAATCAATTCTCCTTTCGGTCATCCATTTGTCTCCTGTCATTTTCTCCTATGAAGACTATTTCATAACCATCGGTGTTGACGACTTTATATTTGGAATCGCAATGAAATTGTACTCGGATTCATAGTAACATAAAATACGTTGGGAATCACAACAACTGAAAACATGTTTGGAGTCACAACGGTCATATGGAGTCGCAGCACGAGGAATACACTTGGAGTCACAACACAAGGGGTACACTAGGAGGTGAAACAATTGGATTGTGCCTGGAATTGCAACGATGACATATTGCAGCTAGTGTGGGGAGTTGCAGCTGTTGTATTACTCCTGTATAATTGTACTAGTATATGAAAGTAACAAGTTCCTTTAAGAAATATGCAATAATATCATAATAATGACATATGGGGAAGATTTTTACCTTGATGATAAATGCGGAAAAATAAGAAAAGGAGAGTATAAAAAAGGAAGTGATTGATGGAAAATGGTAAGCAAAAAGGTATTAGACAGGTGTTGAGAGTATGCCAATTTAGGCACCCTTCAATTTGGTGATAATATTTTTGTTATGTTGATATATATTTTTCTAATGATATAACATTTTTTCTTAACACCACTAAATCTACTTGGAACTATTGTGTACTTATGAACTAGATATATTAATTCTAACATTGTGTTATATAATAATTTTCAGGTATTCAAATACAGTGTTTGTATTTTTGTTATTTTTATAAAATGTCAAATAATGTTTTAAAAAGTAAATCATTATTATAATAATATTAAATTTTAAATTTTAGTTATTTTGTTTTGATTTAATCATCACATAAATATATTATATTGTGTAATTAAACCAATAAACCTGATGACACATCATCTAACATCTAATATTTTTTCATTGTTATAATCATGCATATTAATCAACAACAACAAAAAAACTCCAGTGCAATAAGAAATACATATTATTTAAGAATAAGAATCCCCATCATATTAATGGAGAATATTTGGGGCATATACAATTCTTACAATATTAGTTAACCTCTTCATATAAATTGGGACAATAGGTTTGTGATAAAAAAGTAATTGGTGTTTACAGATATATACAATTTTTCTTTGACAAACATACTAAACTACAAAAATTGTAACATTTATGTATATTCATCACTTGAGCTTCTTTGATTTCTCAAGCTACTTGGAGGACTCATTTGTTCATCACTTGGAAATTCCATATTTGCATTAGTTGCAATTTTTTGTTGATTATCTTGATTCTCAACTTATTGATTTCCAATATTCAAATATATAAATCAAGTGTAACTATGAGTATATCAACATTTACAATATAATATACTTTTTATCACATATATTATATAATATATTGTTATAATCATGCATATTAATCAACAACAAAAAAAACTGCAGCGCAATAAGAAATACATATTATTTAAGAATATGAATCCCCATCATATCAATGGAGAATATCTTGGTCATACACAATTCTTACAATATTAGGTAACCTCTTCATATAAATTGAGACAATAGGTTTGTGATAAAAAAAGTAATTGGTGTTTACAGATATATACAATTTTTCTTTGACAAACATACTGAACTACAAAAATTGTAACATTTATGTATATTCATCACTTGAGCTTCTTTGATTTCTCAAGCTACTTGGAGGACTCATTTTTTCATCACTTGGAAATTCCATATTTTCATTAGTTGCAATTTTCTGTTGATTATCTTGATTCTCAACCTATTGATTTCCAATATTCAAATATATAAATCAAGTGTAACTATGTGTATATCAACATTTACAATATAATATACTTGTTATCACATAAACTCTCGATTGGGAAAATCCAACCACAAGCATCACTAGTGCGACATAACTAGGAGTGAGAACTATTGTCACCTTAGCAATTACTCCCCTCATTTTAGTGATGGATGATTCCACCACAAGGGAGGCTTCCCTGGTGACCATGGGGGGATGGAGAGTACAATGCAAGGGTTTGTAAAGGATCCCTCCTTTGGTCACTAGATGAGAGTTATTTGGGTTTAGAGAATGATGAATTTGGAAGAGAAGAGAGGCAAGATGATTGATAACCTACAAAACAAATGTTAGAGTCAATATACCAAGACCAAAAATCATAAAATTCAACCCTGGAACACTAGGGAAATTAAAAAGAATCCTTGATATCCCAAAAATTACAGCAGATAAGAGTATATATCAGAAAGAAGAAATAGTAACAACAACAAGCATTTACCATCAAAATTACTAACAAATGATAACAAATGAAGGCTTGTGACTAGTAGATAAATTTCCAATATTTAAACCACAACTTCGACAGTTGAGATGGGTTGTAAGAAAGTGTTATCAGAAAAATATAATCATCCCTAGATGGTTGTAGCAATCATTTGTTACATCAAAAAAATTCCACCACATAAATTATAAAATAAACATGTCAATCTATAGCCCTTGAAGAGTAGATCGATTTGCAATATTCAGACATAATTTTCTGCA
>SNQJ01S0195928.1:4612-17352 GCA_010110895.2 Picea sitchensis
GTTTTATTTCCTCAAAAAATAGTTGTGATTGTACATATCAAATCATGTCCAAGGGGTTGCCACCTGTTTCGCCAAATAAGTGGAAACCGAAACAGATGGCACCCTTTTGTTCTGGTTGGAAAAAAAAGAGAAAATCCCCCACCTATTCCGCTAAACATTTGGAAACCATAATAGGTGGCATAATAGTATTGAGACATAACTGTCTAAACATGCAACAAGAAGTCTGAACAGAACATGGAATAAAAAATCTGAACAAAACATGGAATAGGGAATCTGAACAGGAATACGAAAATTCATTGTGTTTTTTTGCAAGATAAATGCAGAGAGATTAAAGTATTAAGCATCAAAAGAGCCATTAAAACTTGTGTTGTCATGGGTGTCGTTGTGAGGAGTGAAGATGTACGGTTGCACAAAGGTTGAGAAACATTGTTGACTTTGCGAGCCCGATAGTGCTTCAAACAGGATGTCGAGTCTGTTGTTGAGTAAATTTTTCTTGTGGAGTTGCTCCAGCATGTCCTTTCACATCTAAGATATGAGCTCCAGATGTTCTGGCGCCAGGAAGCAAATAGATTGCAAATATCAGACTGGAGCTGAGGTGGGTGGGGGCGGCCCAGAAGGGTGGTCAGCCAAAGGATTTTCTTCTTGGATTATACAAGTCGCCCCTTCCATGGAACACGTTGTAGCAGAGGTGAGGAGGTTGGTTCTAGGCCCATCTTGGGTGTCCAGGACTGTGTAAAGGAGGGAATCCGGCAGCACTGTAATTGGTTCATCTGAAATTTCCTCCTCTACGTAAGCCATTGGAGGCTAATTTTTCTCCATGTCACAATGAATTAGAGAGGTTGAAGAAGCTTGGGAAAGCATGTGGATGCACCGCTGCCTAGCTGCATAGCTATACCAAGAAGGTCCCCTCTTAGTATTTCCACTCTCTCATGGCATTGCGGTAAGTGAAAACCAGAATAAGCTTAGCTTGAGAAAGCATAGAGCTAGGAGAGTGAAAGGAGCAAAACCCGAATGCGAAATTTGAGTTGTGTGGGAGGAGCCATAAAAAACCTAGAGGAAATGGAGGGGCGCCAAGGGATCTGAGGTGACCTTGCACAGGCCGCTTGTACCCATTGTCATCCATCCGCCATGGTGAACTGGCAGCTCCATTAAGCCTGCTTGAGGGAATTGTCCAACCTACACAGAAGCGCGATGAATGTTGTCCTCCATCCGAGATATGAAGAATTAATAAATAACATGGGTTGCATGCGATCAACATGGGACCCCATCTAGGGAAAATATATTTAATTTAAACATTGTTAGCCTCTTTCTCAAATACAATCATTAAGTCTTAGTATACCACCTTTGTATATTTCACATGCTAGGATATAGTTGTTATCCTAAGTGTGTTTCTAGATTCCTATATTTCCTCCTCCTACCTTATCTCCCGATGAGGCGTCGTTGTGAGAACAATTGAGGTGGTTTCATTATTGTATTATATATTTGTATCATTAAGATGAATACAATGTTGAAAATTATGGCTTGAGGCCTTTTCAGCCAATCTTCTTGTCTTAATATTCTTATGCTCAATTTCTTCAATTTGTATTAGAGCTCTATAGTTAGGGCCTGTAATTGCATGATAGTTTTTCATGGACAATTTGTTTCATAGCCACGTTCTTTACAACGTTTGTGTAGATATGATTTTTTTTATGTGATAGTTGAGAGTGCTCCATGGGAATTGTTTGAGTTAGGAAATGAATAAATATTGCGGCTGATCAGTTTCAAACTCAGCTACACGCCAGATCTATCCAACATATCGATTTAGGTGAGCTTCTCAAACATTCACCGAGCATAGATTGAACTAGAACTCACGTTATCATTGGAAGTAGGGTTCGATGATGCGGTTGTCGAGAGAGTTTGTGAATGCATAACCATGTCCTCCATGGATGGCGTCTAGTATTCCCTGCTGTAATTTTCAAATCTTTCACCGTGTGTTGTGGCTCTCTGTCGAAAATGGGAGCTCTGAGTCAAAAGCACAAATGCTTTCCCAGATCCCTCGTAGGTGACTTCTCTGTTATATGGAAGCATGAGACTCTAGCAAACTGAATAAATCAATGACCAACTAACTGCCTGGATTGTATGTAGAATTGTTGCCAATTGTGAATCACCGTCACCAACAAAGGTATTTCTAAATCTCTTATAATTGTTTTTCTATCAGATCTGAGCGATAGATCTACTTGATAGATTTGAGTCAAGCTTGCGTCTGTCAATAGATCTCTTTATTAATGAAATTGGGAATCCTTAAGAGACAATGCATTGTGGTTGTTTATTATATCTGTAAATGGCTTAAAGATCTGCCCAACAATTAGTGATCTGCAAAATTAAAGATCTACCCAACAATTACCTTCCCATCTTTGGCCATCGACCAGATTGACTAGATCCATAGATGTCTCTACAAGTTTTGGTAATTGCAACAAAGTTTTTGATCCATAGAACTATGTGATCCATAGAACTGTGTGAAAAGTCTAAAGTGTTCTCTGGGTAATTCAAGAAGGCTACGGAGATGGCCATATGCAATCTTCTGTTTGATTTGTTCTTCATTTTTGGAGATTCTTGTTTGACATTTAAGAAACCCATTCGATTTGTTTGAACTTTGAACCAATTTCTCAGTCCCTGCGTATACTCAATCTGGATCTACGGAGTCATTGATGCTTGAAATTTGTTGACGGTTCATTGGATCTCTCATTTCTTAGCATCAATTTGAGTTTAAACAACTTCTTTTATTTCAAAACTTGAATGCCCAGGAAGGCAAATACCCTTTTGGAGTTGCGTTGAAGTAATGAGAGACATGGTAAAGCAATCACTGTTGTCATGAAGAATTAGCAGAGTCTTTGAGATTTCTTTAGAAAGGAAAGTCCTTCACTCGTCACAACGGATGGAGATTTTGGTGCATGCATTGGTAATTGATTGGCGTTTAATTCTCAATTGTTTTATCATTTCTACTTTGATCATGGAGGCTATCTCTCAACAAATCGATTATTGAGCAATTTATGCGATCTCTCCTCAAAAGTCAATTTTATGTGGCCTCCAACACCTTCATTGTTCCAATCTTAACGAAACATGTTACAAGGATAAATTCTTTTAGTTCTAATGTTTCATATGCATATAAATCACTTTATGTGCAAATTTTAAAAATATTATTTTTTATGGTTTAAAGTGACATGAAAACAAAGGAAAGGAAATATATTTAAATTATATTTAGTGGTAGGAGATTAAAGTGAAGGCTTCGATTTGTAATATTATCGCAAGATCTCTCCTCAAAAGTCAATTTTATGTGGCCTCCAACACCTTCATTGTTCCAATCTTAACGAAACATGTTACAAGGATAAATTCTTTTAGTTCTAATGTTTGATATGCATATAAATCACTTTATGTGCAAATTTTAAAAATATTATTTTTTATGGTTTAAAGTGACATGAAAACAAAGGAAAGGAAATATATTTAAATTATATTTAGTGGTAGGAGATTAAAGTGAAGGCTTCGATTTGTAATATTATCGCAAGATGGATACCTTCATGGTATAATAAACATATTCAAGTTTGTAAAGGAGGAAAGAGGAAGATTAAAAGCTTCATGTATCATCTTTTAATAAAAATATCATTTTTTATGGTGATGGTGATCTTGATCTGCCTGAAATAGAATGAGGGGATCGTAGGTACACCTTGTGTAGTGTGTGTTGATGATTTTTTAATGGTTGTCTTATGAGCTAGTTTACGTCTAGTTTTGACGTTATCCCACATACATGGAGTACAAAGAAGGTTAATGAAATAAGCACACAATTAATTCCAGTGAAGCACATACATTCAAGCACAATCAAAGCTCTCAATTAAGAAGCAACAAAGATATCAAATTGACAATCACATCAACATTGGACACATCAAGCTCATAATCAAGGACTTAAAGCATCATCAAATTTGAAGATCAACTCAACTTTGAAATTGACATTTATTGTAAACTTGCAAATAGTATTTTTTGTAAGTAATCAAGAACAACTATAATTATTTTGTAAGTATCCAATCAAATCAAGTTGAATTTCTTTGTAATTGGGTGCATTCTCGGTTGAGCCCGACATCCAAGATTGATTTTAATTTTGAGTTGAAATTGACAAGGTTGAGTAGTTTAACTCAAATCATTGTAAACATCACAAGTTTTTGGATGCATTTTCCTTGGTAACCGACATCCTCAACTTTCTGGAAGCAAATTCAAGTGAGCGAGAAACAAATTCAAGCGAGTGAGAAGAGCAAGTGAACGAGAAGTTCAAGCGAGCGTGTTCAAATGGAGAAAAGTAGTGAATTACTAGAGTTTCTAAATACTCTAATAAACACCATTGAAGACAACACATTGATATTGAACAAAGCAACTCTTCAATCAATGCTAACTTGTTTGCAAGTGACGCAAGCTAAAGTTAGACTTCTTTAAGCACAATCCCAACTATTGAATGATAGTTGATAAATCTCAAAAATAAACAACCAATGAAGTATTCTAAACTAGTTTTTGTTCATAACAACCCAATCTATAATGATGATGATAAACAATCAGTGAAGGAGAACCTCAACAAGCCAACTTCAGAAGCAACTTCCAATGAAGATGAAGTTGTTCAAGTTCAACATAATCAGACTCAGAATACTCTTTCCAAGCCCATCATTAGACATTGGGAAGAAATCATCTACAACAAGAATAGAATAGGAGTTGGATATGACAAGGAAGTTACCTTTCATATTCCTGATTATTCCAGACCAATCATATTCCAAAGCGTTGGATTCCTTCAAGAAGCTTCAACTTCACCCAACATTAGAATGAGAAGTGTCTACATTGCAATCGAGTTGGTCACAAGGAGAATCAATGTTTTGATCTCCATCCTTGTCATCATTGTGGCAAGCATAACCATTCTTCAGACTCATGTTCAACACTGAAGAAACTTGCAAGATTGAAGATTCACTATGAGTGGATTGATCCTTGGAAATGGTCAACAACAACCAAGCGATTATATAAGTATTACCGAAGATTTCAATCTTGAGTAAAGACCAATCTTGTATCACATAACATTTTTGTACCTCACATAAATGGTCCACTTATGGCGTATCTTTCGAGCATGGCCCTCATGGGATGAGATAACATGTGTTTTTTTTCTGCATGCCCACTTTGTGTTGTACTCAAATGGAACAAGTATGATACTCTCTTGAGCATAGAAGGGGGGAGTAAAATGATGAAACTCCCATGCACCTTAAGGGGGGAGTTCAAAATTTCAGTGACGATGGTTCATGAAACCACTTGTGGTCTCTCCTTTCAGCTAAAAAAGGGGGGAATTAATGATGGAATTGAAGATGGTTGTCAGACATAAAGTTTCGACAACAACAAACATCAAATATGCTCGATGGGCATCAAATTTGCTAGATGGGCAACTACAGTCTGTAGATGGAAAAATTTGGCAGAATGATGGTTCTATAATAATTCATACATTGGGATGTTGATTTTGAGAGCAATTATGTGGACATTTGGTTCACCTAGATGGTCATTGGACCTAGCAAAGGAAAAATGGATCCTTCTGCATTGCAGCTTGGCATTGATTGAGTTGTTAGGAATTTTCAGGGATGTGGCAGACTTGCAGCTGATTCACTTCTCTTTGTTCTCTCTCATCATATTAGAGTTCACATCCGTGAACAAATTTTTGGCATTATGGCTCACATGTTTACATAGTGGGATTTTTCAGATTTCTCAACATCCATATTTGGCGGTTTTTCAGGCAGTTCTTCATTACGGCTTAGCTCAGGAGTTTCAACATGAAGACTTGGAGATGTACCAGTTTATGCACTTGCTTTGTTGGTATTATTGATCAGACTTATGATTGAGGGGGGGAATGTTAGCCTCTTTCTCATATACAATCATTAAGTCTTAGTATACCACCTATGTATATTTCACATGCTAGGATATAGTTGTTATCCTAAGTGTGTTTCTATATTCCTATATTTCCTCCTCCTACCTTATCTCCCGATGAGGCGTCGTTGTGAGAACAATTGAGGTGGTTTCATTATTGTATTATATATTTGTATCATTAAAATGAATACAATGTTGATAATTATGGCTTGAGGCCTTTTCCACCAATCTTCTTGTCCTAATATTCTTATGCTCAATTTCTTCAATAAAACTATATCATAAATTAAATATATTTAACTTAAACATTATAATATCAAATATTCAATTAAAAGATTAGGATATAAGCATTAAGTCAATTTTGTTAACTTTAATTTAAATATCCAAAAGTTCGTTCAACGTTATAATATAAAATGTTCAATTAAAAGGAATATGAATTTTCAATCAAAAGGGTAGGATATAAGCATTAAGTCAATTTTGTTAACTTTAATTTAAATATTCAAAAGTTTGTTTGCTTTCCATATCATATAAGTAAGTATGAAAGGTATGAAATTTGACACTTCATTAACCTTCCAATTAATAAATTGGAAACACATCGCTTTTACCGGGGGCAATTCCCAAATTGTATCTTGAAGCAATGTAAACACATACTTAGTAAAGGGTTTACCTTCCCGCTCAGTGCCAAAAAAAAGGTTGGTACTATTATGTATGTAGTAGAAGGAGCTGTAACCTCTATTTGCAAAATCTTTTACTAGGGCAATTACCAAATTGTATCTTGAAGCAATGTAAACACATAATATCAAATAGGCATTATTTGAACATTCAATCCATTCTTACACGAGTATTATTGGCTAACCATTTCATTTGGTGATTCTATTGTTTGCTTTAAGTGGTTGGTCGGACTCTAGGTCCTCTCTCCAGTCTCTTTGTTTATTCGTTTTGAATGGTTTTGGTTGGACTTTGGATGGTCTGATGATCGAGTCCTCCTTTGTTGTTTCCCTGTCCCACAAAGGGAGGGGCTTCTTGCATTTTTATTATGTTATTTGAATAAGAGTGGGACTAATCTCCTGGGATCTCAAACCTTTCTACCTTGGTTTGCTAACTTGTCAGCTGCTGTGTGACAGTTTTTGTTTCTTGGTATGCTTACTTGTCAGCGACTGTTGTGACCGCCATTAACTGGCATGTTTTTTGAATCGAATTTTGTCATGGAGCAGAATTTAAAGTTACTTATGAGTCCGGAGGATGAGAATATTTGGAAGCGAGTGGGGTTGTTTGATTCAGTGGATAAATTGCAAGCGGGGTCTTTGAGAGGCATACCTTTATTAAATAAACTATCAATCCAAACTATCTCACCTAGTTCTCCCTCTCGTCTCCCTCTGCAACTCAGCCTCTCTAGAGTCTGCCTCCCTTCCCACCTTTGGTGGTAGGTATAGTACTCAGTCAGCCTCAATTCCTCCTGATTTTTCGAATCCGTCTCGTTCTTCCTTGGGAGGATTTAAGGATCCAGCTGATCAGTCCCAGTCAGTCTCCTATCGTCGTAAGATGTGGAAAGAAAACAGGAAGGCCAAGCACTTGGTATTAGGCAACGACATGGGACTAGAAGACACTTGTAGAATGGCTCTCTGCGCTCTTGTAGGTCGTTTATCCTATAAGTATTTGAGCAAAGATCCCCTAGAGGAGTGGATTAAACATCATTGGGTTTCCTTTCTTGGCTATTTTCCTGAGGTTATCTTCCTCAAAAAAGGTTGGCTGGGGTTTATCTCCAAATTCCCTGAGGATGCTACCCTTTTACTGAGTTCCTTTTGGGTATTTGGAGGCATTAATCTTATGTTGAAACGGTGGAGGATTGCTTTCAATCCTGAGATGGAGTTCTTTCAGTTCAGACATCTCTGGGTAGTCCTTCCTGGTCTCTCACTATTCTTGTGGAATGAAGGAGCCTTAAGGGCTATTGGTGATACTCTGGGGAGATTCATCACTTTGGACTACAAATATCTTAGCTCCCCAATGTAGAAGATGTGTCTAGTTCTAGTGGAGATGGACATCTTTGGTGGTTTGTCGGAAACTATCGAAATAGAATGGAGAGGTCAAAAGATTGCTCACCCTTTGGATTATCTTGGCCTGCCTTTACGCTGCAACATTTTTCATCAAATGGGTCACCTTCATCGTGACTGGAAGGGGAAGCTAATGGAGGATCTTTCAGAAGAATCTGAGTTGCAGAGGATTCCTCCAACTTATTGTGAAATTGATACCTCTTTGGATTTCTTGAATGAATCCTTGGGAGGCTCAACTCCTCCTTTGCTTGAGCCGGATACTAGCCTTTCTGGTAAGTTACATTTTCTCTGTCCTGTGTTGTTTAATTCCTTGACTTGTGAGGAGGAGGCCATAAATACCTCAGAATGGTTATTGGAAAATACTACGCCGAAGAGAGCCAATCTCGGTTGCATGATCTCCAAACCCTGTCGATCCAACCTTCTGTCTTCTGCTCAACTCAGCCATTTGGTAGAAGCCATGAACCCCTGTATTTCACCACCGATATTTGTGTTGGATTTATCCACGCAAACAGTTCCTACATTTCCCAGGAATCTGATGTCTCTTTTATCGACTGAGGAGCCTTTAGCTTCTGCTGAGAACCAACCTATAGACCCTCTGTCGACTCTGCCTTTGCGGAACAGTCTGAAACCATCCCTTGCAACCCCCGTTGCTAATACTATTGTGCCTTCAGACTCCTTCTAGGACGATGTGCTCCTTCTTTCACCTATTCTGCCAGGTTACCGATAGGTTGAGGAGAAGGACTCAGAGCTCTCTGAAACCCTTGACTCTCTGTGACCCAGGCTCAATGACATTCGTTTTCCCTTACCTATTTTTCTTGGAAATAAAGCTAACGGCTCAACTCTGGAGATGGGTTCGTCCTCCTCTCATATTTCACATAAGGGGGGTAAAGCCTTTTCTTGGTCCCGAGGTATTTCCTTAGAACTATCACTAGTCAAAACGATAAGCTCATGGAAGAAACTGGTGAGCTCTAGTCATAAAGTAGAGGAAAGTATTCCTACATCCCCGGAATCAGGGCCCCTTAGAGAAATTAAGGCCCTGGCAAAGGCGAAGTGATGTTATTTCTCTCATTTAATATTCGAGGGATTGGAGGCACCCTCAAATATGCCTCGGTTCGTAGACTATTGGATCGTACAAGGCCAAATATTGTATTTTTTCAAGAGACCCTTTTGGATGAATAGAAAGCGAGGGATTTTTTTCTCCAACTCCGTCCATCTTGGGCTGTAGTTGCTATAAACTCTTTAGAAACTTTTGGTGGTTTATTGGTTGCTTGGGACCCAATATCCTTTGATCTGAAACCATTCCTGACTGCTGGTGGAATTCTGGTAACAGGTAGTTGTGTCTCCTCAAAAAAGGAGGTGGCACTCCTTAATCTTTATGGTCTGTGTAAAGAACGAAAGCTCTTCTGGAGTTCCTTTGCAAAGAGTGATATACTAACAATCCCAAATCTTATTATAACAGGTGACTTAAATTTTATTTTGTCTTCAGAATAAAACTGGGGTGGATCATATGTTCCCGGTTCTTTTGAGTTTTTCCTCAGAGATTTACTTACCTCCTTGAAGCTAGTCGATCTTAAGCCAACCAAGTTGGTTCCCACTTGGCGTAATGGGTGTGCTGGCCAATTTGTTGTTGCTAGAAGGCTTGATTGATGCTTAGTCTCAGAAAGAATGTTGTCAACAATGGGACTTTCAAGAACATGGGTGGAATATCCCTACATATCAGACCATGCTCTTATTCTTATTCAAATCGTGAATGCTCTAGTGTACAAGGCTTTCCCTTTCAAGTTTAATTCTCTGTGGGTGCAGGAATCCAAATTTAAAAACTTGGTTCATACAGTTTGGAGTGACCCCCAATTTCTCCTGGAAGGAAATTGTCAACAACGATTGGTGTGGAGGCTTAAAGAACTAAAATTACAAACAAAGATTTGGTCAAATGAAGTTTCGTTTAAAAAAAAGAATCAATGAAAAATTGGGAATTGGAAATTGAGAAGTTGTTATATAAATTAGCGGAGGGATATTTATCCTTAGAGGACAATGGAAATCTCAAAGTGTTGGAATCTAACATAAATAATTTACTGCGAGAGGAGGAGGAGGCTTGGAGGTTACGTAGAAAGGTCACATGGATCCAAAGTGGAGACTCTAATACTAAGTTTTTCCACAAGATGGCAAGCTTTAATAGAAATAGAAAACATGCATGGGAATTAACTTTGAGTACTGGAATCAAGATAACTGGTCAGGAAGCAATTAAAGAGGAGGAGTTTAACCATTTCAAATATTTTTTTAGAGCAAAGGATAGATCATATTACTCGGAACTTGTGAGGATCTCCAACCTCTATCCAAAAATGGTTACTGAGGAGGAGGTTGATTTGCTCCTTAAACCGGTTACGCTAGAGGAAATCAAATCTGTTCTAGGGAAGTTTAACAAAGAAAAAATCCCTGGTCCTGATGGGTGGACTATTGAGTTTTTCATTTTCTTCTTCGATTTAGTAGGTGAAGACTTGCTCGAGATGGTGGAGGACTCGAGGAGGAATGGAAAACTTTGTGGAGGTATTAACTCGACTTTCCTGGCCCTTATTCCAAAGGTAAACAAGCCTGACTCCTTCGATGACTTTTGACCTATTTCCTTATGTAATCTTATCTACAAGATTATCTCAAAATTCATTACTAATCGTATAAAGCCTATTCTATCTAAGTGCTTCTCTTCAGAACAACTTGGTTTTCTAAAGGGTAGAAGAGTTCAGGATGCAATCGGCTCGGCCCATGAGACTATCCATAGTATTAAAAAAAAAAAATCAAATCCCTGGTGTTGAAAGTAGACCTCAAAAAATCCTATGACAACATAGACTGGGAATACCTTAGAGTGGTTTTACTCTTGATAGGATTTGGGGTAAAGCTCATGGATTGGATAATGTGATGTGTTACGAGTGCCAGTTTTGCAGTTCTGATAAATGGTGAGGCGACGTATTTTTTTAAGAGCTGGAGGGGGCTTCGTCAGGGATTCCCATTATCCTCATATTTATTTATCTTGATCATGGAAGGGATAAGTCCACTGCTATCAAAAGGTATTGCTCACCAAACTTTTTCTGGTATAAAGTTAACGCAACATCTAAAAATTATCCATTTAATGTTTGTGGATGATGTTCTTGTAATGTCTAAGGTGGACCCAACAGAATGGAGATTGATATTAGACACTATCCGAGCTTTTTGTTCGGTATCTGGACTAAGCATAAATTTACAAAAGCTACTGTTCATTATTGGGGGCTTGAGGATGTGGAGCTTGAACTTTTAAAAACCATTTTACCTTTTTCCTTCGTTGATTTAAAATTGGGTTTCAAGTACTTAGGCTATATTTTAAAACCAGGAGCAGTCAAAGATGATGATTGGGGCTGGTTAGTGGAAAAAATTGAAAAACAAATTGGGCTCTGGTGTAATTTGTTGCTATCCATGGGAGGCAAATTAATTATGGTTAAATTTGTATTGGAAAGTCAATCAGTGTTTTGGATGTCTATGGAGATGATCCCAAAGTTTGTTTTAAACTTCATTCGACAACTTTTATTTGCCTTCCTATGGAGTGGCCAAAAGGCAACGAATCACTACCATCTTTGTATATGGGATATCATCGCAAGACCAAAGCATTGTGGGGGCTGGGGGCTCAGAAATTTAAATACGTTCAATTCAGCATTATTGGCAAGTACTTTGTGGAGGGCGTTGGCTGTTGACAACATTTGGCATAGGATTCTTAAGGATAAATACCGTGGGGGGTTCTTCTATAGTGGACTGGATCCAAAAATCAAACCACCAGCAACAAAAGTCATCTAGCATATGGAGCGGCTTGACAAGGAACATTCTGGTTATATTGCATTCGATTCGGTGGAAGCCCATGTCTGGGAATTCAATCTTGATTGGAGTGGATAAAATTTCTGTTCTGGAGGAGACATCTATCCTCTCAGACACACTTCGATCGCAACTATCAATAAATCAAATCTTGGTCTTAGCGCAGGCAAGAGATACAATGGACGCATCTCCATTCCCATATCGCTGGCACAGGAGCGATTATTTGGGCCTTTTGGGACAAAGTGCTTCAAAATGGGACAAATTCACTAGTTCATTAAAGGATGCACGTTTATATCTGTCGCACGGTGCAGATGGTCTGGTGTGGGTTGGGGGGATTCTTCAGGCTTAATAACAGTCAAAAATCTCTATCGGGCTCTAATAAAACCTCTGAACTTCAAATGTGAAAAATCCTGGATTATCAACCCGTGGAAGTGGCCAATCCAGCTAAAAATAAAATTGTTTCTGTGGTTGGCAGCATTCAATAAGTTACTTACATGGGATGTGCTTCAAATTAAAGGTTGGGTTGGACCTGGGGTATGCAAGCTCTGCAACGAAAATGTGGAAAATGCAAATCATCTTTTTATACATTTCCCCTTCACTAAGGCGGTTTGGAGTCGTCTGACCAAAGCCTACAACTTAAAAATTCCTTAGGCTGGATCATCGATTTCAAATTGTTTAATTGTCTGGAATTTAGAAAAATTTGCGCCGGTTAGTCTGGCAGCTATTTCTTCTGGAAAATCTGGATTGAGAGGAATAAGATTTTATTCGAGGATAACACACTTTCTTATAGTGCAGTGGTGCACAGGATTGTCGTTACTTTTTCTTGGCAGCTGTTGGTCACTATAATTGCTTAATTAATTTTAAACAACCAAGTGAAACATAAATTATCAACCCAGGGAAGTCTTTTGTTTCAAAGATAGCCACGCACTATATATGCTCAATTCCAAA
>SNQJ01S0195929.1:17474-34100 GCA_010110895.2 Picea sitchensis
ACACATGGTTTATGGATGATGTAGCATACTTGTATTATTAGAAGCACATGTTGATCTTGGTGATGATTATGAGTTGTTGTGTTATACTTGAATGATGCACATCTTTGAGAGTTGTATTGGTGATTGATATTGGTGAGTAGATTTGATTTGGTTGATAACATTGATGAGATAGGTTTTTGTGATAGGTTGTTTGGAAAAGGTGTTGTGACAGGTCATTGTGACAGGTTATTTGTACAGGTTTGGTGCATGGTTGATGCACTTGTTCATGGTCTAGGTTGAGGTACATGTTGGTTCATGGTTGATTCACTTGTTTATGGTATAGGTTGATTACAGGTTGGTACATGTTTGATGAACTTGTTTATGGTACATGTTGATTATAGGTTGAGGTATAGGTTGATGCATGGTTCAGGTTATTGGTACAGGTTTACAACAATATATCTCACAGTGATAGTGTGACAGTGGTTCCATCATTCTACTTATACATCAGGGAGGTTGGACAGAGAAAGGACAGGTGGTTGTACCCACCTTCCAGTTGTAGCTGAAGAACATAGGGGGTTGTAGCCGCCTTCTAGTTGTAGCCAGATAATTGGGGATTTGGAGATTACTTCAGGTTGTAGCCTGAGAAACTAGGCAGTTGGAGCCTCATTCCAGTTGCAGTTGGAAAATAAAGGAAGTTGGTGTTTCCATTGAATGTAATTCTTCAATACATATAAGATAAATCATTTTGTGGTTTTCTCCCACTTTGGGTTTCCATGTAAAACACCCGTGTATTGTGTATGTGTATGATTGTTCATTTGTTCATTGCTTATTTACTCTGCAGTTATTGGATGATAATGCTACATTGATATAAAACTTGGATTATATGGTTAAAAAGGATTAGATTGATCTATTACTGATTCACCCCCCCCTCTCAATAATACAACATTATTTTATTTAATGTAGTAGATTGCAGTACTGATATGGAGCTTTCACTCTTATCTGTCTGTCTCGAACATTTATTGTAATAAATCCTTTGTAGTTGACATATTTTATTTCAATAGGATAGAACTAAGGTACTCGAAGGGCAAATATCTATGAGCCTTTTGTATAACTAAATGTATTGTATGCCCAAATGAGGTTGTTGAGAGTTGTCGTTGTTGTTAAGAGTTGTTGAGAGATGTTGCAGATCATTGTATGATCCCATGTACATATCATTTGGATGAATATAATAGAGAATATTTTATCCACATGTTTGTTGTTAATGTTATTGTGTCTATCTAAATGAATGAATGGTAGGATTTATATTTAATTTCATTTCTTTGTTATTACTTGTTCTTAGGTTATGAATGTATTACATGGTTGAATGTATGAATCTCTGAGGATTAGATAAATTTCAATTGTTTCTCTTCTACGAGAAAGTACAAGGAGTGCATAATGTCGGCAAGGTGTGTGTTGATAGAGTCTATTTCAAATCAGGAGCTCAAAAGATATAACATGAAGCTTTTGTTTGCAAAGAGTGCATAATTTTCCACAAGGAGTGCGTTGAAAGGGTCAGGTTTGACTCGAAAGGTCAGAAGAGATAACATGAAGCTTTGTATGGAAGGTGTGCACATTTTCCTCAAGGAGTGCATGACAAAGTCTTTTGACTTAGAAGCTCAGGAGGAGTAACTTAAGAGTATTTTCAGAACAATGTAAAGAAATGGTGCAAGGTGTGCATAGTCGCTCACAAAGAAGCTAAGTCATGGAGGAAGACCTGTTGCAAGGCATGCATAGGGTCAATTTTGACTAAGTGTCAAATAAAACGCATTGAGATTTTATAGGTTTCGAGGAAGAACAAGATCATAAAAAGTAGTGGGTGAGAATCCTTCAATAGGGAGGAGCCCTTTAAATTTTCATAAATTAATGAGAAACATTTGTTCAGGAGGAAGCAGGATCATTCCAGACCATCAGATCTGGGAGAGTTGCATTGAGGTTATCTGGGGACTTATTCAACACTTCAAGTTTAAGAGGTTTTGAAAGTGTTCAAGGAGTGGGATCGCTGAAGTCCCAAGGCCACAAAGAAATCCTAGCCGTTGGTTACAGGAGGATATGTGGCAATAGATTAGAAAGTCTGGGAATTAGAGATTCGGGAGAAAAAGGTGTGGAAACATTCAGAACTCCTGAATGCAGGAGTCCTTATCATATCATATCCATTGGTTTTTGGAGAGACGAGAACCATAGATCTTGTTGGGAAAGTTCGTCGATTTGGGGTTAGGGAAAAAAGGTTGCAGTTGTTTCCAAAACAACTGAAGCCCGAAGTTGCGAAGTGCCTTAGGGTTTATCCCTGGGTCATAGCCATATGTCATATGAGGAGAGGGGTCTAGAGGAAGGAGATAACACCTACCAGTTTAAAATTCCCTAGAGCACCAGGAAAAAGGCCCACGGGTCACATAGGACCTGCGCCTAAGGAGATAAGGGGCCTATGTTAAATCAATTTGGGGGATAGCAGGTTCCTGAGGAGCTAATTTGGCTCATCCTTTTGAATATCCTTCACTGGGAGGTCATGAAACCCCTAGGAGAGAATGGGGGCTACATCAAGTGGTATTAGAGCCACATATTTAATTTCTATACGCAGAGGAGACAAAGGAGATAATTTGATATCATCAACTGGTATTAGAGCCACATATTTAATTTTTGTAGGCAGAGGAGACAAAGGACATATTATGATACCATCAAGTGGTATCAGAGCCTCAAATTTTTCTCTATGTAAAAGAAGGAAGCAGACTGATAAAATATAGTAGTATCAAATACATCAAGTGGTATATGTGTAAAGGAGAAAAGTTCAACACCATGTCACCTAGACGACATGTGGAGCTCCCTATAGAAAATTGAGATATAGAAAGGGAGATGAGAGAACTTCGAGCAAGGTTGGATGCTATGGAGACAACACAAAGGAGAACACCTAATGTTGGAGACGTCAGTGATGCAGATAATGAAGAAGTGGAAGTTGAAGACATTCTAGTAGATGATGTTGTAGAATAATGCTTGTTGAAAGTGGTTGTCAAGTTGGGAGCTAGAGAAAAGATAGACATACGGATGTATGAAGGCAATTTAGATGCTAAAGAATTTTTGGATTGGATAAGATCAATGGAAAAGTACTTCTACTATGAAGATGTCAAGGAGGAGAAAAAGGTGAAACATGTTGTCACTAGATTAAAAGGACATGCAACACTATGGTGGGATGAACTACAGGCTGACAAAAGATGCAAAGGAAAGAAAAATATTAAGAGTTGGGATAGAATCGTAGACAAGTTGAAAGTTAAATTTATACCCAAGGATTATCAGATAAATCTGTTCAGGAAGTTACAGAACTTAGACAGAAAGGATTGACAGTAAAAGAATACAAAAAATAGTTTTATAAGTTGAACATTAGGGCTAGACATAGAGAAAATGATGATGAAAAGGTTTCCAGGTATATTAATGGCCTGAGATATGAAATCCAGGATGAAATCAACATTATGACACTGAGAATTGTGGAGGATACTTATCAGATTGCACTGAAGGTACAAGAGAAGTTGGCCAGAAAATAGAGCCAGTGAAGCAGAGGTAGAAGTCTAAAATGGAATTGTCCATGATGAGGCACAGAAGCCCAGGGTTGAGACAGAAAAACCACATAGTCACTCAGAAAGAGGAGGAAGTTCCCAAGGGAGACAGTATGGTGGAATAAATGGTTTTCCTTGAGGAAGAGGAAGAGACAGAGGAGGATAAGTGAAGTGTTATGTATGTGGAAAGACATGAGACATGTCTTGGAATGCCCCAAAGAAAGAAATAAGGAGGAGGTGAAGCTCACATTTCAGAAGTGCAGAAGTGGAATGTTGAAGAAGAAGGTGCAGAAGATGGGAGATCTTTGATGATGATGAAGGTTCTCTTGAAGCCAGAGCCAGAGGTGGAAAAACCAGTGCAGAGGAATAGTTTGTTCATAACTACTTTCAAGACTAAATATAGGGTATGCAAGGTGATAATTGACAGTGGGAGCATTGATAAATTAGTATCCAAAGAGATGGTGGAGAAATTGGAGATGGAGACAACTGCACATCCGAGTCCATATAGAGTATCATGGTTGTAGAAAGGTCACCGGGTAATGGTAAATAAACAATGCCTAGTTGAATTTAAGAGAGGAGGATATAGAGATGAGATTTTGTGTGATGTAATTCCCATGGATGTATGTCATGTTTTGTTGGGGAGACCATGGTAGTATGACAGGAATTTCATTCATGATGGGAGAAAATATACTTATACTTTGGAGAATAATGGTAGGACACACATGTCACTACCAATAGAGGAAAATAAAGTAAAGGAAGAAGTCAACACAAGTATACTTCTCATGAGTGGGAAGGAAATCCTGAGTGAAGTCAAGAAGGAACATGAGATGCAATTTGATGTGGTAAGGAAACCTAGAGTTGTCCTTACAATTACTTATATGGATGATCTTCCTGAAGAAATTCAAGAGCTATTATAGAATTTTTCTGACATAGTAGTGGATGAGTTACCTCGCTCATTACCACCCATTAGGAGTATCAACCATCACATTGATATAATACCAGGAGCAAGTATTCTGAAAAAAGAAGCATGCAGATTAATCACTCAAGAGAATTAGGAGGTAACAAGACAAGTCCAGGATTTGATGGACAAGGGTTTGGTCATAGAAATCTTGAGTCCATGAACAATACCAACTATGCTAATTCTGAAAAAGGATGGAGGATGGAGAATGCGTACAGACTCAAGATTTCCTTTGCCAATGATGGATGAATTAATGGATTGTTTGAGTGGAGTAAATTATTTTTCAAAGATAGATCTGAAGAGTTGATATCACCAGATAAGAATGAGAGAAGGTGATGAGTGGAAAACAACCTTGAAAACAAATGAAGGGTTGTACGAATGGTTTGTTATTCCATTTGGCTTGACAAATTCCCCAAGTACTTTTATGAGGTTGATGAATGAGGTATTGAAATATTTTATTGGTAAGTTTGTGATTGTATATATGGATGATATATTAGTCTTCAGTAAAACTGAAGAAGAGCATTCGAGGCACTTAAAAATAGTGTTGAGAAGATTGCAGTGGGAGAAGTTGTTGATAAATCTGAAGAAATCCTCTTTTATGAAGACATAACTCATTTACTTGGGTTTTGTAATCTCTTCAAATGAATTGAAGATGGATCCAGAGAAGGTGACAGCAATCAGAGAATGGCCATCGCCAAGACTCATATTTGAGGTGAGAAGCTTACATGGATTTGCAAGTTTCTATGGAAAGTTCATTAGAAATTTCAGTGTAATATGTGCAACAATATTAGATACAGTGAAGAAGAGACACAAGTATTTTAAGTGGACAAAAGAACCTGAGAAAATCTTCGGTATATTAAAGGATAACATAACAAAACAACTGATTTTGGTCTTGCTAGATTTCGAGAAGACATTTCAAGTACGATACTAGTGAAGTAGAAATTGTAGCAGTCTTGAGCCAAGATAATAGGCATGTTGCATATTTTAGTGAGAAGATGAATAACACTAAGAGAAATTACTCCACATATGATAAATAATTTTATGCAATAATTCAAGCCTTAAAGAAATGGAGGCACTATCTTGTTCCAAAAGAATTTGTTTTGTATATTGATAATCAGGCTTTACAATTCATTACCAGCCAGGAGAGGTTAAATCAAAGACATCCTAAGTGGATAGAGTTTATGAAAAATTTCAATTTTTTCACTAAACATATTTCTGGTAATGCTAACAAAGTTGTTGATGCAGTGAGAAGGAGATGTCTGATTCTACAGGAATTTCAAGTAAAAACCTTAGGGTTTGAACACCTTAAGGAGATGTATTATGATGACCCAGATTTTAAAGAGGAATATGAAGCATGTGCAAATCCTTTTATCAGAGACAAAAGTATGTGGACAAAGTATCTAATTCAATATGGATTGGTGTTTAAAGGTTTCTAGTTGTGCATACCAAAGTTCTCAAAGAGAGATAATCTGTTGAAGAAAAAACATAGTGGAGGCCTAACATGACATTTTGGCCATGAAACGACATTTACACTGTTGAATTGTTCATACTATTGGCCAGGGATGAGGGAAGAGGTGAAGAAGTTTGTAAACATATGTAATATTTTCTAGTATGCAAAAGGAAAGAGACAAAACAATGGATTGTATCAACCATTTCCTATTCCAGATAGGCCTTGGGATGAAATAAGCATGGATTTTTTGTTGGGATTGCCAAGAACAAAAAGAGGAAGTGATTCAATATTTGTGGTAGTTGAGTAATTCTCAAATATGGAACACTTTATCCCATTCCATGAAAATAATGATGCAACGCACAGTGCAAATTTGTTTTTCAAAGAAGTTGTGAGACTTCATGGGTTTCCCAAGAGTATTGTCTCAGATAGAGACACTGAATTTATTGGTCATTTCTAGAGGTGATTTAGGAAGAAGCTAGGGAAAAAAATGTCTTTTAGTTCAACATATCACCTTCAAATGGATGGACATACTGAGGTGGTAAATTGGAGTTTAGCAAATTTGTTGAGGAGTCTGGTCACTGAACATCATAGCCAATGGGATCAAATTCTGTCACAAGAAGAGTTTACATACAATGACTCACCAAACAGAAGTACATGAAAGAGTCCATTCCAAATAGCATATGGAATGAAGAAAATAGGAGTTTCATAGTTGAGATATCTGGAGTAGAATGAATTTAGAAGCACTGGAGCAGAAGACTTCGCTACAGAAATGCAGAAGCTTCATAATCAGATCAAAGAGAAGTTGCAGGGAAGTAGCAGAGAATATAAACATAGAGTTCATCAACATAGGAGAGAACTTCAATTTAAAGTGGGAGATCAAGTTCTGGCACATCTCAGGAAGGAAAGTTTCCCAAGGGGAACATATAACAAATTGAAGTTGAAGAAGATAGGACTGTGCAAGATCCTAAGGAAATTTGATGAAAATACTTATGAGATAGAGCTTCTAGAGGATGTGGGTATATCACCCATATTCAACATTTCATACATGTATCCTTACAGGGAAGATGCCACAAGAATATCAGGATATCATAAAGAGATCCAGTGGGAGAAGTAGATGCATGTAGCAGAAAATCCACAGATGGAAAAGATCATAGATCATAGAACTGGTAAGAAGACCATGATGAAGACTTATTTTGAGTATTTGGTAAAGTGGAAAGGACACCCAATAGAATATTCCAGATGGGTAAATGAAGCAGATATTTAGGAGCATGGAAATTCAGTGCAGGAGCTCATGGAAATGAGTCCATGGATTTGTTTTGTCCAGAGGAATATGATGTAGGAGCATCATCATCAAAGCGCAAGTGGAAGACAACTGAGCTCCCTAGCACACATTTTGAAGTGATTTTTAGATTTTAAAGATGGCATGTAACGTAATATCTTAAAAGATTGTAATTAAAGAAGATATTAAATGTTAATAGGTTGTACCATTGCGTGTGATCGATGGGGATTATGTTTTATCTAATGTAGTATATTATAGTACAGATCTGGAGCATTCACTCTTATCTGTCTGTCTTGAACATTTATTGTAATAAATCATTAGTAGTTGAAAGCTTTTATTTTGATAGGATAGCACTAAGGTAGTAAGAGGGAAAATATCTATGAGACTGTTTGTATAAATAAATGTATTGTATGTCCAAATGAGTCTGGTGAGAGTTGTTGTTTTTGTTGTTAAGAGTTGCTGAGATATATTGAAGAGAATTGTATGAGCCCATGTAAATATCATTTGGATGAATATAATAGAGAAGCGTTGATCCACATGTTTGGTGTTGTTGTTATTGTGTCTATATGAATGAATGAATGGTAGTATTTTTGTTTAATTTCATTTCTTTGTTATTACTCGTTCTTATGTTATGAATGAATTACATGGTTGAATGTATGAATCTGTGAGGATTGGATAAGTTTCAATTGTTTCTCTTCTATGATAAAGTGCAAGGAGTTCATAGTGTCTGCAAGGTGTGCGTTGACAAAGTCTATTTTGACTCAGGATCTCAAAAAAGATAATGTGAAGCTTTTGTTTGCAAAGAGTGCATAATTTTCCGCAAGGAGTGCGTTGACAGGGTCAGGTTCGACTCATAATATCAGAAGAGATAACATGAATCTTTGTATGCAAGGTGTGCACATTGTCCACAAGGAGTTCATGACAGAGTCTTTTGACTTAGAAGATCAGGAGTAACTTAAGAGTATTTGTAGAAGAGTGTAAAGAACTGGTGCAAGGTGTGCACAGTCGCTCACAAAGAAGTTAACTCATGGAGGAAGACCTGTTGCAAGGCATGCACAGGGTCAATTTCGACTAAGTGTTGAAGAAATTTATCTGAGGAGTTGTAGGTTTCGAGGAAGAACAAGCTCATAAGAGGTAGAGGGTGAGAATCTTTCAATAAGGAGGAACCCTTTAAGATTTTGTAAATTAACGAGAAAGATACATTTAGGAGGAAGCAAGATTATTCCAGACTGTCGGATCTGGGAGAGTTGCATGGAGGTTAGTCGGGGAGTCCTTTCACACTTCGTGGTTCTAAGGTTTTGAAAGTGTTAAAGGAGCGGGATCGCCGAAGTCCCAAGGCTGCGAAGAAATCCTAGCCGTTGGTTGTGGGAGGATACGTGGCAGCGGATTAGAAATTCTAAGAGGTAGATATTCGGGAGTAAAAGGTGTGGAAATGTTCAAAAATCCTGAACGTCGTACTCCAAAGTGGACCACAACCATTTGTTGTTGGAGAGATGAGAATCATAGATCGTTTTGGGCAAGTTCGTTGGTTCGAGGTTAGGGAAAAAATGTTGCAGCTATTTCCAAGACAACCAAAGCCCGCCATTGTGAAGCATCATAGGGTTTAGCCCCGGGTCACAGCTCGAGGTCATATGAGGAGAGGGTTATAGTGAAAGGATCTAGCCCCAATGAGTTTAAAATCACCTAGAGCACCAGAAAAAAGGGCCCACAGGTTACATAGGACATGCGCCTAAGGAGATAAGGGGCATGTGTTAAATCAATTTGGGGGCTAGCAGGGTCCCGAGGAGATAATTCAGCTCAGCCTTTTGAATATCCTTGATCTGTAGGTCACAAAACCCCTAGGAGAGAAGTGGGGGCTACATCAACCTTACATCAAGATGAACACTTTGATGTTGAGTAAGGAACATTTCCCTTAACAACACATGGCTAGCTACTAACAACCTCCACTTGGATTGGCTCTTTATTCTCGTATGGTTACGGTTTCTTAGGGTTATTTGTTTTAGAGAGTCAACTAGGTTTACATGGATGATGAGGATAACTAGACAAGACTTCAGTTCCATCTTATTCATAGTTTAAATGTACCTTGTTTTAAAATATATGGTTTGGTCTTTAGGACTATGTAAAGGTTTTGTCACATTTAATGTTTACATAGTAAATTCCACATGTAATTTTTGGAATCTTCATTTAGGTTGTATATGCACTATTAACATTTCCATATTTTGTTAAACTTAATTTCATTCACCACCTTATGTATTTATGTTGAAGAATAGGCACATGAATCTTCAAATTCCCTACAATACTTGATTGGTCCAACCTCCCAATAGAAGTTATCTCCCTCTTTAAAATAGGTTTATAGGTAGGTAGGGATTTTCAATAGGTCAAGTCTCATGATAGACTATCCTTAAGGTCATATCACTAGTCTGAAGGGTGATAAACCCTAAAAATGCACTTTACTCAAATAAGCCACTTTTAACTATACAATTCCACATTAAAACCCTGCACATTTTACAAGGGAAATAATATATGGTGACATATGAAAACAAGTTTTAATGATCTAGGTTGATGATGCTAAATTTATGTCTTTATTTGAAAATGTAGTCATATCTTTATAATTTGAAGCTGCTATGGATTTTTTATTCAAGGAAAGTCTAGTTCTAAAAAAAAATTGTGATTTGTGATTATATAATTCATCATGACCATGGGTAACTGTTTTGGAAAAATATATTAGGAATTTCAATATATTACATCCTTCTTTCAGACATACCATTTCGATGGCTAATACCACAATAAAAAAGACCCTTTATTCCTCCATGTAAAGCATCTTTTTAATTCCTCAAAAAATATATCTTTGAAATCATATCTTGTAATCATTATACACTCAGATTTGCAACGCAACTAGATCCAGGCTCTCTTCCACCTCTTCAATATTCTTAGGCTCCTTGCACTTGTCATTTCTATAACCTCTACAGGGACATCTTGTTATTAGCTTGGTTTCTCTTTGGAAATTAAATCCATAAGTTTCACATTCATGTTCATAGTGATTATATTTGGTATGAGGTCTAAGAGAAATTAATGGTTGTATAGAGTAGATTATAAGATTAGTTAAAATGTACTTGAAATAAGATTTTTCATCTATATTGATAAATTCATGTTGTTATCACTCTGTAATTTGCCCAAGGCTGTGGATCCAGTCACAGAGGCAACATCAAAACCACTTCAAGTCTTGTATCTTTCCCTCCAAGACTCAGAGAGGGATATCTCTATTTGATATAACTTTGTTTGAAGAGGATATTAGGATAATTATGCAGAGCATGGGTTTTTTTATGGATTTTGAATTGGTTTGGTTGAGACGCAAAAAGACGACCATTGGGCAAAAGGGAGTCAACAATTAAGGACGTTTTAATGAATAAATAACAGAAACATATGTAACCAGGAAAGGCAGTCACATCAGTGGATTCTTTGAGTTTGTAAAATGGAAAAGAATCATAGATTACGGTCCAATTTAAATGCAGAGCAGAGCTCATCTGATTTCTACATCCAATTTTTAGAAGAAAACATTAATATCATTTAAATCCAGATAAGGGTGTCTAAGACAAATCCTGAAACATAATCTTCTTATAAATGATAAAGAAAGAAAACAATATGTGAGACAAGATAATAACATATTACATAAGAAAGGTACTTCACCAGATGATCATGACACAGGAATCTGGGAACAAAGTCTTTGTATTCATCCAATAAAATCACTAAAAACCTATGAGCATTTTTTACATTTTTTGGTCATCCCAAGTCCCAACCCATATTTTCTTAAAATTCATAGGCTTTATAGCCTTTACATAACAGTTCAAGATCCTATAAAAATGGATCTAAAATACTTAAAATAGAATAAAATCAAAATTAGTGTGATATGTCAAATCTAGTCATGATTTAAGGGTCAAACCCTTATCAACTAGATCTTCAACAATATTCGACAACATTCAACACTATTTGATATCTTCAATAACTTTCCAAGTGATGACAAGGCATTTCGAAATCCTGTTTTGACAAATAAGTAGTTTTTGACCGAAAATTGAAAAGCCACTTAACCTTCTTGCCTTAGCATCTACCTCAAAAACTGGGAAGTGATGATGATCTATATTCCTTTAATTTTTATCTTTTGTTTGGGACCCCTTCCAAATGATTTGAAACCAAAAATCTTCTATCTGAGGAAAAAGATGAACATTCTGTCATTTTCTGCGCTTTCGATGGCTTACAGGTATAAAACAGAGTGGGATTAGTTGTCTAATCTTCTTTCGGAAGCTAACAATGTCTTGAGGAAAGTGAATAAGCTGCAGAAACTCCAGGCTTACAAAAACTTCGCAATACTTCAAAAACTGGAATTCTTTCAGAGCTTTGAGCTTGAAGGTTTTTCATTTAGGTTTTCTGCAGCCTTTGCTAGATCTTTTAATCCAGGATGTGCTATGATATTGACATCTTTGAGCACCAATTTAGATTTCAAACATCTTACTCTCTTGTATAACTTATTGTTTTCTTTAAGCACTCTTTGATTCCTTTTTTCCAATTTAATATACATTTTAGCGAGCCTTTCGAAATGATCTCTTACCTATGATGATTTATGTTTGATAGTCTCATTTTGGGATTTAACCATCCTTTCTAGAAGTCTTAGCTCCTTGACTTCCTTTTCAAAAATTTTGATCTTTCTTGATGCCGACTTCTCTGCTTTGCTTGTTGATGCTTCATGAATATCTAGGTTTGTAACCTCTGGTGAAAAAGGTGCTTCTTCAAGAGCATCTTGCTCAGGAACCTCTCCTTCTACTGACTCTAAATCCTCCTCTGAATCTGTATAAGGGAGATTCAGGACATTTTTGTCAGGGGCACTAGCTTGCCCTTCTATAGCTTGATTGAAATCAATCTTCTTTTTATCTCTCTTGGACTTAGAAGACAAAGTTGGCTCCTTTATTTGTACTGAGGAGATAGCTCTTCTTTTCCTTTTACTGCTCATGGGTGTAGAAGATTTCTTGGATGAGATCTTCTTCTTGTTCTTGGGCTCGGGTTCTGGTTGAAATTCTCCCCAGAAAAGAAGATGCTCCCAAGTCTTATTACTCCCCTGCAATTCTTGAAGCACTATAAGTTTGATGAGGCTATGATGGGAGATCCTACCCTGCACCTTGCTAGGTTTGGCCTAGACCTGGTTTGTCATTTTTGTCAAGCTTCTATGAAGGTAGAAGGGCAGATTCAAAGGGAATCTACCTGTAAAATGGTTCATAAAATTGAAATGGTAGAACATTACTCTACCATATTTTCATTCACATGTGATGTATACTTGTATTTTTTTGAGCAAATTTTTCCACTTTTCTTCCAAGAAGGATCTAGGGATATCTTTCTTCCAAGTGATACATTTGTTCTCAAGCTTGAGATAAGCCCTGAATTCAATGTCTTTAGTAGTGGTTGATTTGAACCATATTTCACCAGTCCTAGGAATCTCTGCTTCTTTTGAAACAATGGCTTCATTAACCTGTATCTCAATTGTTCCAACTCTAGCCTTGGCTCCATCAAAGGTCAATGCAAATTCCTCAGCCACTCTTTTGTGAAAACCTTGGAGTTTTTCACAATACCTGTAGAAACTAGCATCTCTGAACATCTGGCAAATCACAAGGTGAGATTCCAGATATGTTATGTCATTGAGCTCCTTCCTGAGAAGAGATCCTCCCTTCTTCATCTACAAAAAAAATGTCAACACCTGCAATATGATAAAATCGAGCTTGGGAAGACACAGTGGTGCTAATAGAGGGAAAATCGAAACTCAAACAAATGAAGGATGCGTGATATGGGGGAAATTTTTGGATGGCAATTTTTATAACAAACCCTTAATATAGAATGAAAATCGGATCATAATGATGACTGCATCGTTCGATCAAGACAGACACTATGGGATAGATCAGGTAAAAACAAATGATACGAGCTTATGGTGATATGTGTTGGCAATGGAGGACTCGTATATAATAGATTAGGGTTAAAAAGATCTGACTAAATAATCATATCAAACAAATAATCACTTGCCCAGATCGTATTGTGATCCACTTTTAGTCAATTTCGACAGCACTTGAGATGATTATGATGTGTATTGATGGAATTTTGAAAGTCTGATGGGACATCCTAACCGTTAGAAGACTATATTCTTTCAGCATATTAGAGTGCCTCACACATGTTGTTTTAACTGCCGAAAGTGACAACTTTCGGTAGCTTACAGTGCTTTGAAGAATGACCTTTAGCTGTTGAAAATGAAAATTTTGGATTTTCCCTAATAAAAGTACAGATTCATCACTTTTTGAAAAGACAAGTCTAAACTTCATTTAAAGACCTTTTCACTTAAAATTCAAAGATGCTTCATCTTATGACCATCCTATCACTTAATGACATACAATTGGAAAATTTATTTGAGGAAATAATCAGGCCAGCAAGCGAGGAATTTCATCACGAAACCCACAAATGATATCTGAAATCATCAAATATCCTATCATTATAGGGAACTAACATAGGCTCCAATTGGGGATGGAATCTCCTGAGGAGGTGTCAAGAATCATAGATCTCCGTATTCGTAAATCAGTGCCTTATCCAATGGGTTGATCCCACAACCTGTATCTTGATCTGTCCTGCACCTTGATGACTGGAAATCAACTGATTATCCATTCTGACATTGACTGAGTCTTTGAAGTAAAAGAAAAAACAAAGTAAACCACATACTTGCCCATCAATCTTATTTGCATACAATAAATCTAATAAAAATGTTGATCTGATGATCTTATTTATATACATACATCCTATTCTAACCCGAGAATGCTTGATCTTAATCAATATGAAATATCCAGCATAACCAGTCAAAAATTGGATCTGAAACTTGGGCTCTTTCACTGATTTTCACCAAACTCAAATGTAGATCTGGTAATGATATGTGATAAGGATTTCTATCCTAATCTCCCTTACATGAAAATTGATCAATCTGAAAAACCACAAAACTGTTGAAAATGTATTGTGGCCCTTCCATGAAAAACTTATCCATATAGATACCTATAGGATCCAAATAGACTTGAGTTGTTTCTTGTCATTTGAAATCCGTCCATTCCATATCCTGACCTTTTGCTGCTCGTGAGGTTGTTATAGCAATATTTGCCTCACCATTGCTATCTTGCACAGAGGGACTTTTTCCATTTCCCTATGCAGACTTTTCATTCCTTTTTTGATGAATCCAGAGCTAAAAATGTACATTTTTCCACATATACGCTCCCTAACTTCTATGCAAGATGCATATACGCTTGGTGCTCCATTACAACTAGCGTATATCGAGATTTCTTCCAGAAAATATAAAATGAGGTCGATTTTCCATGTCATGAAAAAATATTTTTGATCCTTGGCCTTCCATATATTGGAAACGTTTCGAATCAGCCCTTCAGCTGCATTCTGGAGGCTATAAGAGCACAATTTCAAACTATGGAAAAGAAGGAGAAAGAATTCAACTTTGAGAGAAAAGTTACTCTGGAGAAATTATTTCATATTGAGTCTACATCCCTTTGTCCCTCAAGTATGAACATAGTGTTCAACCCCCAAGCTCTTCCCTTATTATTGAGAGGACCTATTTGCCTCTTTCTCATGAGCTTGCCTTTGGTGGAGGATTGAAGTGGTGGGGACCTAGTTGGAAGGAACTTGGTTTCTTGGTTTCGAACCGTGCCGACATGGAAGTCTGTAATGTTGACACTTTTTTTTATCAATTATTAATAGAAATACTCCTTTCCCATCCTATTGGTATCTTGCACATATATGATTATTATCCATGGGCATGTTTGTAATGTTTATTAATGGATTATTCTATCTGATGTGCTAACCCCTTTCGTATCAACACTATATACTTGCTTTGCTTGTTTGTTGAGAATGTATCATAGGTATAAAGCTTTGGGTCAAAGTTCTCAACGGTTGAACATCATCAAACGTTGGATCGAGGTAGGTCTCTTTCTTATATTGCATATTATTTTATATAGCATATGTTGGAATTGAGTTGATTTCTGCAGTCATACCTGTCTGTTGTGGTTTACCCTCGGCCATAGAGAGTTTTTCCCTTGTAACGGAAATGGTGACTCCACTGGGGAGAGATCTGCCTTCTAAGGGTTGAAGTATTTTTTCTTCTTACATTGCTCTTTTTTCTTTGTGTTTCTTGTCGTATCACTACTTGACAGATCCTGTTCACTCTGAGTCTGAGTTTTCAGCCTTTTACCCTTGCCTGACCTTGCTTTAAATCATATATGCCCTTTTTTCCCTGACATTCTCATATACATGCTTGATGTCTCACTGCAAGAGGTGTATATATGCTCTGTTCTCCTGAACAGTCGCGTATGCCACTTACCCTTGCTTGTTTGCTTGTTTGAGTGACTGCTGGGTAGGATTTAAAGATTGTTGAGCCTTCTTAGGTCTCTGTAGTGCCTGTTGAGATTATCTAGGATGGCAGGAAGCTTGTTTGGAGTTGATTTTTTGGGCGTAGTCTTTCTCTTTGTTTTCTATTTTTAATTCGTCCTTGGTTTCTGGGTTGTTTGATTGACTGCCTTGTATTCTTCTTGAGTTACTACTTTTATACACTGTAGAATTCACGTGTCAAGTTTCTTATCATTCCATACATTTTATTTTTAGAATATTGAAAATACAAAAAAATAGGCATTTTGCATTGGTTGGCATTTTTGTCTTTGAATTTTCATCATTAGCTTAGAACATTTAGCGAAAGATCATATTTTATTTCTTAATTGCATATTTGAAATTGAAGACTGTACTATTTTTATTAGCATATCATTCATTGAAAAGTTAAATATAGACTTTGCATTATATCCATATTTATTTTCTGGCAGAGTCATAACACCATGAGTTCCACTTCCATACCTTTTTAAGGAACCATGACCAATAAAATTTACACTTTAAACTAAAATTGATTAGTCACGATTTTATTTTTAGGGTGCACAAACTATCTTAGGATTTAGTGCCTTGGAATAGGATTTTGTGGGTAAAATTCTCCAAGGAAATTAAATCAACATATGTGTCTGAGACAAGGAGTTGAGAAGTCCATTGTATAATTGGTAATATCAGGAGGCTCCACTCACACTAGAGTTAATCACGAGGTCACGCGAAGTTAGTTGAATGGATAACCCCTGGATACTCACCTCGCGTCAGAGATATTTCTGTGGATTTATTCGTATTTGGGGATCTTGCTAGTTCCCATACCTCTAAGAGAGGCAATGCTTTCAAGGTTTCAGGCTTTGCTACCCTTCCCATACGGTGATACGGACTTACGACTGCTTGCCTGTGCATCGGTTATACAGTGGTTTATTAGTTGCTTGACTTA
>SNQJ01S0195930.1:0-17464 GCA_010110895.2 Picea sitchensis
AGTCCCTGAGTTAGAATGATATCTCCTCGAGTCTTTATCTCCATTTGATCAACCCTTTATAAACAAATCGTGACATTAAACTGATGGGTGTCGGGCTCTGCTCCTGCAAGAAATCCAGGAGTGACGCAAAAGACTTGCCTCCTCGCTTCTGGGTTGAAGTTGTTTATTGTGTAAACTATATTCTGAATCGTATTTCGACTTGAGTTGTCCATTATGAGACCCCAATTGAATGATGACATGGAATAAATCCCTCGGTCAACCACCTTCGTGTATTTGGGTGTGTTGCTTTGGATCATATTTTAGATGATTGTAGAAAGAAACTAGATGCAGAGAGTCATGCTTGCATCATGATGGGCTACTCTGAAGAGTCTAAAACCTATCGATTGTTTGACCCTATCAAATGACATATCATTATTATAATAAATGTGTGGTTTGATGAGAAGTATTTTGGAATTGAGTTATTGAATGTTTCCTCTGGTTTACTACAGGATGGTCTCTTTGATGTTGTTTCCGACAATGGAATTCTTGTTCTGTTTTTCAGTTCTTCGACTGGACAGTCAAACTCTATTCTTGTTTCGACTAGACCATCAACCTTTGTTCCCAAGTCGACCAATCAGTTGAATTATGTTTCAACTGGTCCTCCATCTCCTTTGACTAAAACTATTCCTTCTTTTGATTGACCTTCTGTAATGGATATAATTTCACCCTTTTCTTGCCTACCTAAATGGGCTGCAAAGACAATTGAAGTTGTTGGTTATGATGTCAGTGATATTTCTTCAGGCCAATAAACTCGCAGTCAAAAGTAGCACGCCATCGTTGTTTTGATGATTCGTGGTCTTGAAACTTGTCTCTTACTCAGATGATCAAGGACAACCTAAATCGGAGTAGTATATGTAGAATAAGATGGATTCTCTTCTGAAGAATCATACTTGGGATTTATTTCCTCAACCTCAAGGGAAGAACATTGTGAAGTATTGATGGGTCTACAAACCAAATTTACCTCTAAATATGTTGTTGAGCATCATAAATCTCACCTAGTTGTGAAAGGATTTTCTCGATAAGAAGACATCGAATACACTGAGACCTTTGCCCCTCTTACAAAGATGAATTATGTTCGATTAATTATCTCCCTTGTTGCTCGTTTTGGATGGCAGAGATGGATGTGAAGAGTGCCTTCCTTCATGGTGATTTATCTGAAGAAATTTTCATGGAACAACCTCCTAGTTTTGTGACCAATTCTAATATTGTTTGTCAACTTCAAAAGTCTCTTTATAGTTTGAAGCAAGCTCCCAGAGCATATGCTAAGATTGACCATTTCTTTCTTCATATTGGTTTCAAGCATTATGATTTTGTTCACAGTTTATATGTACTCCGTACTCATGGAAATACCTTGATTATTGTTGTATATGTTGATGACCTAGTCATAACTAGAAATAACATTGATCTCATTCTTAGATTGAAGAAACTACTTGTTGAATCCTTTGATATGAAATATCTTGGTATTCTGCATTTTTTTTGGGTCTTCGAGTATTACCATTTTCTGATGGTTTATTCATTTCCCAATCTAAATATGTACTAGATCTCTTGACATGTTTTAAGATGGAAAACCGTAGGCCATGTGCTACTCCTTTTCAGTTTGTCGTTAAGCTGAGAAAAAAAATTCAGCCTCCCAAAGTCGATGCTACTATGATCTAGATGGATGTTGGTGGCCTCCCACCTATTCCAACTGGCTCATTTTGGCAGTTTTCCAGTTCGGCAATTTTTTCCTAGTTTTCGGGTCCCTGACTTCTGAGGTCGTTTTGAGGCCCTAAACAACATTTTTAGGGCTCGCCACAGTCAACATGTATTAAGCTCGCCATAGGAAACATGTGTATTCCACGGATGGACCTTTCAAAGGGGCTATCATGTGCCTAAAATGGAGATCGTATGCAAAAGTTATGACCCCGAGAAGTTGATATACTAACTTACCCAAATGAGCCCCACATGAATTTGAATTTTGGTGCTTCATCTCCTAGGGTTAGGTTCTTGGATGTCTAGGGTTTTTGACATTCCTGTTTATTGTAAAAAGGCCTTGAGAGCCTAATTGTAATCATCGTCTGTTGAATGAGTGCAGTCATCACATCTCTTCTCAGAGATAAGCTGCCACCATTCTAGCAAGCTTGTTTTTTTGTTGCATTTTACAGTTTCAACTTATTTCCTTATTGAATACAAACCAATTTTACTGTATATCTGTTATTTTGTGTTAAGCATCTTTTGCTAATAATCTGTATTCATTTTGTTCTTCTCATAAAATCAGGATCAGTGGTATCAGAGTGATCTACTCCTTGTCGTTCTTAATGCATGTCCCCAACGAGGTTAGGGTACAAAGAATTGGGTCTCGAGCTTATTTCTCTTGAGGACAAAATATCTCGCACACCCAAGAGAGCTCTCATGGCAGGGGAAAAGAAAGACGATGGGATAGGATATCCATTCAAAATGTTGCTCGAGGAATCCCTTACACAACAAAGGAATGAGATGATGGATAGTTTTGCACAAATCCTTCGACGGCTACCAATATGCGATGCATCTTCCTCAAAAAGAAGCGTAGCCCCCTTCAAGGTACAAATCAACTTCGATATTCCTACATTTGAAGGTCATATATATGCAGATGTTGTAGACAGATGGTTGAATCTGCTAGAAGGGTATTTCTTTGTCCATAACTTCTCGAATAGAGAAAATATTACTTTTGGGCTCCTCAAAGCCATTCCCCGTGTCAAATATTGGTGGCAAACTTTCTGTGAGCAGAAGGAAACAAAGGAACTCTCATTATTTACAGTCATTTTCACCTGGAAATCCTTCAGGGATGTTATTAAGGAACAATACTACCTTGTTGGAAGTTACGACGACATTTATACAAAATGGACCACACTGCGGCAAGAAAGAGACCAAGCAGTGACCGAGTTCACAAATATCTTCCATACATTATGCACCAAGTTGGGTATCAAATATTCTGAGTGACATATGGTGCTCAAGTATCGTGGCGGTCTACATAGATACATTCAGGCCGAAATGCAGTTTCTAAAAATCTCATCCTTGGGCACGGCCTACAGATATGTCGTCAAAATCGAGCAAAAGCTTAAACAAAAGATGTGGCAATTTGGGCCTGGGAACCCCTCACAGAAAAAGTCAGGAAATGGCGGCCCCAACCCACAGAACAAAGGACAAATCAAAGATGGATCACCTCAGGACAACTATTCCATGCTGCAAGCAAAGAAGGACATCAGAAAGACAAAGAAAAATACCCAGAAGTGGTGTGACTTCCATAAGAGCCCCTAGCATAACATTGTTGATTGTCACTCAAAGTAGTCACTATTGGCTAAGGTGAAAGCCTCTGAATCATATGTGGGTTCCGACTCTGAGTCAGAACCAGAAAGGGGGAGATGGATCATCGATGTAGAATCCAATTTTATCGTTGCTACCACCAAGCTCCAGCCCAGTGAAATAGACAAGCCAAAGGAAGGCGAGCACCTTTTTCATTCATAGATGTGGGTGAAGGGTACCCCACTGCACTTCATCGTTGATAGTGGTATCCAGAAGAACCTCATCTCAGCAGAGGTTATCAAGCAAATCACCTGCAACCCTACACCATTGGATGGCTCTTCCAAGGAAGCGACATCCGCGTCAGCCAACAATATCGCCTATCATACGGCATCAAGCCCTTCAAAGACGAGGTATTGTGTGATGTTACCCCTCTAGAAGTTTGTAATGTTCTTTTGGTCCAACCATATTTTTGGAAACACCATGTTGTATATGAGTCTAGGCCTCACAGTGTTATTATTACTTTGAACAATAAATTGTACAGGATACCGGAGGTAGTCCCACCTAAAGATATTTCATTGATTTCTGCCAAGAAATACAGGAAGGACATCTCTCAGATAGGGAAGTTTGTCTTCTTCGTGATTCTCTCTTAGAATCAGTGAAAGATCACAGTCACATCCAGGGTCTTCGTGACTGACCTCTCCACACAGCAGAAGCAAGTGGATAAGATCATGGAAGCATACTCGGATATCTTCTCCTCACCTACTGGGGTACCTCTTCACTGTCAGGTCAAGCAGACCATCGATCTGACCCCCGATGCACTACTTCCCAATGGGCCAGTCTACCATTTCTCTTTGTTAGAGAATGAGGAGATCAAGCAGTATATCCGAGAACTGCTCCACAAGGGGCACATCTATCCCAACTCATCACCTTGCAGGATCACAATCATGTCGGTATAGAACAAAGATGGAACCTGGCAACTCTGCATTGATTATCAGGCCCTGAATAAAATCATAGTCAGAAACCGGTACCTGATTCCCTGAATCTATGACCTCCTTGATCATCTCATGGGGGCCAAATACTTTAGTAAGATTGATCTAAAGTCTGGCTACCACCGAGTCCTGATAGATAGATAGATGTATGGAAGACCACCTTCAAGTCAAAGGAAGGTCTTTTAGAATGGTTGGTCATGCCCTTTGGCTTGACAAATTCTCCAGCCACTTTCATGAGGATGATGGATGATATCCTGTGACCATTCACTAATACTTTTGTAGTGGTGTGTCTGGATGACATTCTCATTTACAACAAGACTTGGGCACAACACTTGTATAATATTCAGCAGGCTCTAGTACACACCTTGTGATAGCACAAGCTATATGCCAACTTGGAAAAATGAACCTTCGGCATGGACAGGGTCCATTACCTAGGCTACATCATTGATCAGCATGGTTTACATGTGGATCCAGCCAAGATCCAAGTCATCTGCGACTGGCCAGCCCCAACCACACTCACTGAGCTTCAAAGCTTCTCGGGCCTTTCCAATTTTTATCGCAGGTTCGTGTTGGGATTCTCCCATATTGCATGGGCCCTCAGTCAAGTAGTCAGTGGTGGTGGTAAGGAAAAATTTGGGTGGGGTTGGTCCCAACAACAAGCATTCGATGATTTGAAGCAGCGCTTGTCCTCATCCCTAGTAATTTCACTACCAGACTTGTAGTATCCCTTTGAGATCGAGACAGATGCTTCAGACTATGTTGTGGGTGTTGTTCTCACTCATCACGGCCACCCCGTGGCCTATCATAGTGAGACACTATCAGATGTTGTTTGTAAGTACCCTACTTATGACAAAGAAATGCACTCCATTGTGCAAGATTGTCGTCAATGGAGACATTACATTCTTGGTAAGAAGACAGTCATCCACATTGATCATAAGCCACTGCAATTCATGCAGACACAAGGCAAATTGTAGAATGACCGCCATCATAAGTGGTCCACATACTTGCAGCAATTCCCCCTCAACATCAAGTATAAAATAGGAAGCACCAACTGCATCATTGATTGCCTCAGCAGACCGCCAGTCGTGGCACTCGCAACAATTTTAGACTCTTGCGGCCATGAGACCTCTGGATGGCACCAACTCTATGAGATAGACACGGACTTTGCCACCACCTACCAAATGTTGGGTGCAAACGCAGTTGCCGCTAATTTCCATCTTCAGGATAGGTTGTTGTTTCATCTGGGCCATATTTGTGTTCCATCAAGCGAGCGAGCAAAGTAATCTGGGAAGCCCACTACAGTCAAGTGGCAAGACACTTCAATGTCACAAAGACAATGGCAATGTTGCAAAAACATTTCTACTGGTTGAAACTTCGACAGGAAGTTAGCAAGTATATCAAGTCTTGGACTACCTGTGCTATTGCCAAACTGACCACTAAGAAATAGGGCATGTACACCCCTTTGCCTGCTCCTAATAGGCCATGGGAAGCCATCTCCATGGACTACATGTCAGGCCTCTTGTCCACCAAGCGGGGAAATTACTGTGTTTTTGTGGTTTCTAATCACTTTTCTAAGATGGCGATTATAGTCACCTACAAGAAGAGCATCACAGCATAGGCCACTGCCAAGCTCTTCTTTGAATGATTTTGGTTACATTTTTCAATCCCAAAAACCATTGTCTCAAATCGGGACAGTCAATTTCTCATTACATTTTGGTCGAGCCTCTGGTCACTGTTGGACACCAAGCTCAACAAATCCACGGCCTTCCACCCCAAATAGATGGACAAATCGAGGTCGTAAATCAGATGATCTTGCATATCTTGTGCATGTATAATTCCAAGTACCCTTGCACATGGGATGAGAGTCTTCCCTATGTCCATCATAGCTACAACCGAGCCTTGCATAGTTCAACTGGCCACAACCCCTTTCAGGTGGGGTTGGGATTCCAACCATTGGGTCCCATAGATGTTGCACTACCCCTTCCGGTCACCTTGGTCGACTCATCTCATGCTCCAACTGAAGCTGAAAAAGCCACTCAGTTCATTGAGTGAATCCATCACATCCGTCAACAGGTTCAAGATATCCTACATAAGTCCAATGACAACTACAAGCAGTGCCATGATCAACACTGGGTCCCACATAAGTTTAGGTGGGTGACAAGGTTTGGTTGCATTTACAAAAAGAATGCCTTACCGAACCCCATCGGAAGCTTTTCCCACTCTGTTATGGGTCGTACACCATCCCCAAGGCTATGGGTGATAATGCTTTTGAGCTCAACATTCCTCCTTTCCTTGGCCTGAACCCAGTGTTCAAAGTGGATCTCCTTCGACCTTATTTCCCACCATTATTGGACACCTCAGAGATAGAAGAATAACTGAAACCAACAAAGCTCAACCCCGATTGCATACAATAGACATCTAGTGATCATATTGTGGACAAACAGGTCAAGGGCACTCGCCAGTAAAGCATCCAAATTTATTGAGTTGTCAAAGCAAGGTAGCTCATGCACCAAAGCAAGTGGCTCACTCGAGGCCAAATTCAGCAGGAATTTCCTCATCTAATGGGGGAACTCAATGCAATGGAGACCGTTTCTTCCTAAGAGGGGAGGATTGATCCAAATGGATTCCAGTGGCCTCCTACCTATTCCAACTGGCTCATTTTGGCAGTTTTCTAGTTCGACAGTTTTTTCCTTGTTTTTGGGTCCCTGACTTTCGAGGTTGTTTTGAGGCCCTAAACTATGTTTTTAGGGCTCTCCATAGGAAACATGTGTAGTCCTTGGATAGGCATTTCCAATGGTCTATCGTGCACCTAAAACGGATATCGTATGCAAAAGTAATGACACCGAGAAGTTGATGTACTTAGTTACCCAAATGGGGCCCACATGACTTTTGGTGCTTCGTCTCCTAGGGTTAGGTTTTTGGATTCTAGGGTTTTTAACATTCATGTTTATTGTAAAAGGGCCTTGAGAGCCTCATTGTGATTATTTTCTATCGAATGATCGCAACCGTCACATCTCTTCTCAGAGATAAGCCGCCACCATTCTAGTAAGCTTGTTTTTCTGTTGCATTTTACAGTTTTAACTTATTTCCTTATTGAATAGAAACCAATTTTATTGTATATTTGTTATTGTGTGTTAAGCATCTTTTGATAATCATCTGTATTCATTTCATTCTGCTCATAAATCTGGATCATACTCTCTATCGACAACTGGTCGACGGTCTTATTTATCTCATTCATAGTCGACCTGACATTTCTTTTGTTGTTAGTGTGGTTTCTCGGTTTATTCAGGACCCTATAGAAATCTATTGGAAAGTTGTCAAAAGGATTATTTGTTATCTCAAAGGTACCACTCATCTTGGTATTAAATATTGTTGAAGTTCATATTTGTTATTCGACTTCACCAACTCCAACTGGGAAAGAAACAATGATGATCAGAAGTCGACTTCAGGCTATGTGTTTCGTTTCAGCATTGAACCGTTGGTTTGGTCATGCAAGAAATAGAAGGTAGTCTCTTTATCGACTACAGAAGCATAGTATCATGGCACCATTCATGCAAGAACAGAGGCAGTATGTATTTTCCATCTCTTGGGTGAACTTGTGTTTCTTGTACATACCTTGTTTACACTCTACTTTGATAATCAAAGTGTGATTCAAGTTGCTGACAATCATGTTGCACACAGTAAAATGAAGCATGTCAAGCTCCATGCTCACTATTGGTGATAGTTAGTTCAAGATAAATTTGTCACTATTTTCTATTGTAAAACAAATGATGAGATTGTTGATATCTTTACCAAACACTTGTCTAAAGCTAAGTTTGTCAAGATCTGCAGTATTCTTGGGCTTCAAGAAGCCGCAATTGTGTGGGGGTGTCATGTTGACTTAATTTCACCTCTTGAATCTCTAGAGTCATGTGTTGATTTGGGCGGGGGGGTTGTTGGAACCTCGAGTTCTTATGGTTTATCACACTTCTCTTGGAGTAATTCATTCGGGTGATTGACCAGAAGTCAACATAAGTTGATCGAGTAGTCGACTAGCATGTCGGACAGACAGTTGACTAGTAGTTGAAGATAGACAGTTGATGGATCTACCAACTAAGTAATCGACTATGAGTTGGATGCATGGATGTTCGGGTTGAGAAACTTTGACGATCCGACAAGACAGTGCGGATTTGATGGAGTCAACTCTAACAACCAATGGTTGTATGTGGACAAGATCTTCCGTATTTCTAGGAAGTTGGTTACATCTTGAGACTATAAATAAAGGACCTGATGGGTCATTATCATGTGTGTTGACATGTTGAAAATGTTCAATATGCATTGTGATGTTATGATCATAATGTGTTCTGCTTAAGTGTTGTAACGATGTCTTTAGACAACACTGATCTCCTATGAAGTTATACCTCTTTGATCGATTTGCAGATTTTGTTATTTGTTTCATACCAGGTTACACTCAATCCCCCACATATATCTTGGGTGACCCCTTGTGGATTTTGATGGCTTGGAAGAAAATGTTTGCTTTTGATTTTGATTTACGCTTTTGTAGCCATGGAAATGAGTGTGATGAAGAAATGTGTGTTAAGGAGAGAAACCATGACAATCGATTCAACAATAGTAGAAGAAGAAGAAGCAGCAGTGGAGTGGAATACTTGGTGGGGTTTTGAAAGGAAAGAAAGATAGAAACTACTTTGAGTTACATATCCATCTTTGCAGCAGAATTGTCCTACTAAGCAAGGGAAACTTCAGTACCACCAGCATATGATCAAGTTGCATGCTAGTAGAACCAGGGTCATGTCACGCTAGTTGTCACTATACACACTAGTTGTCAGTACATGCTAGGAAAGCCATGGATTTGTTCTTTTCTTTTATGTTGACGAGCAGTAGGAAAGCCACCTACGATTTTCTATTGGCAAGTGGAATGCGAGCGGGGTTATTTCAACATGCCATAGGGGGTTATTTCCTTCCATCAATCTCTCTTTCCTACTCTTTCGACATGCCACGCCGCTTTGTTCTTTCAACAATCCATGTGGAGTTATTTCCTTCAATCAATCTCTCTTGCTTGCTTATTAAAGAATCTATTTCCATCAATGCACATCCATCCCTGCTTTCTTATGGCAAGCTAATATATCCTTCAATTTCCATTCCTATTTCTTCCCCTTCCAACTTGAGCAGAGCTCGGAACCATTCTATTCATTCTTTGAGTAAAACAGTGAAGTACACTTGAGATTATTCATACTTGGATTCTACAACAGAAAATGGAGTACACTTGAATGGATTGTTCATGATTTATGTATATAAATTAGTCGTACTAATGAAGGAAAAACTTGGTACTAATGAAAACAGTTGGAAACTTATCATTATATGTGTTGAAAGTCATATTTATATATTGAACTTCAATCCTCTTTAATGTCAACATTAATAATTAGTTGATGTAATTTGTGAGCATTATACAACAACACTTCATTAGAGTCTGAAGCCAATTATCAGCCCAATATACAACTCATAGGAGACAAAATTAAATGCATAGAGAGATCATAATCTATATTTGTCTACATGCAATTCCCAACACTGGTCTCCAAGAAAGAATGTAAACTCCATCTTCAAAGCCTAATCTCACCCTTTCATTGGATTTCAATTTCTTTTATACTGGTGGGAGGGATTTTAACAATTGAAATTGTTCCAATTACCAATAATTCCAATAGGGGTTCTTGAGGTATTTTCAGTTCCATGTGCGCTTCATAGTTATTACTTGATGCGGTCGGAGGCCAAGCGTCACCTTGCAAGTGGCATCAGGGAACTTGGCTTTCACTACTTATTTTACTTGTAATAATGAACGAACTTCATATAACATCATTTTACTTGAAATATTTAAGAATGTTCATATGAAAACTTCCCTCAAATTACTTTGGCATTTCCATTCACTCATTTAGGGGGTATGCTAGTATAACTCTCATTTGTATAGATTAAAAACAAAACAATTGGTTTTTGAAATATATTGAACATTACTCTGAATATGGAATCATACATGCCACACAAAATAGAATTATAATCATCAATCATGGTCACTGGGGACTCAACTTTCTCTTGTCTAATGTATATGTAAGACACATATCTAAGAAAAAGAAATCTGAGGCAGTATTTACGTTTAAGTTGTTGGGGATTTTTCAATCTCAATCGTATATTCAATGCCTTGGGTAGTAGGTAAGGCTCTCAACTCCCAATTAAGTGTTGTTCGTTAAAAAAAAAACACTTTTGTTGTGTCGAAGATTTGACCTATGGTCAATCTTTGCATTGATTACTATTTATTAAGAGTTTCTCAACTGTGAGGATTTCTTTGTAGGGTTTTATATGCAATTTTGATTATTATTATTTTTTAGTTTTCAAAATATTTATATTATCTAAAATCCAAAGTTGGGCATGATACATATATACAATTTTTTTTGGGACTTTATGGTTTTGCCACACTCTCCCCTACATAGTGTTTAAATTTTTATGCTAGTTTTAGATTTCAAGAAAAATTACTAGCTCCTTATCTGTCAAAACCGAAGGATACTTATGTCCATGAGAACTACATGCCAATATTTCTTGCATGAATAAATTTTATCAAATTGCTTACATAGAAAAAGGCATAAGTGAAACATGGCTAAAACGGGTTACACGTTTGGCTTCTGGTCACTATAGGTTGTATTTCTAGAGAAGATTTGTTCTTCTTTACTATTGTTGTCCACGCCTCTTTTTCATTTGATGAGGTCCTTGTTGCTTCCACCAATCTCTATTTATCTTGATCTAGAGGTTCTGAGTGCTTTACTGTCTCATCTTCTTCAACCTCATCTGCCCAACTTGCCTTAGGGTGAGGGCTAAGTGGGATATATACTTCCTAATCTAAATATAGAGGAATAGCATATTCCTCTTCCACCATACCTTGTGGTGTCATTCCCTATTGTAATAGAAGGTATTTTTTTTTATGGTGTTCCACTGAGTTTCTTTGAAACCGTTTTTGGCTCCTCCTTAGGTGGGTCTAAGTCAAGTGGATCTTCCTTGTTAACTAATTAATGTCCTTCCTTAGTGCTAACCCACCAAGTTAATTCGCCTTGGTGCTTCCTAACCAGGATTGACCCTTTTGGGCAATGTTGATCCAGGTGGATATTGGTGGCCACCCACTTGTTCCAAATTCCAACTGGCTCGTCTTGACAGTTTTCAATTCAACATATTTCTTTGTAATGGGAACATTTCTTTGTAATTGTGAGTTCTTCACTTTCGAGATTGTCTTGAATCCCTACACAACATCCAGGTGGATAATGGTATCCACCCACTTATTCCAACTGGCTTATTTTGGAAGTTTTCATGTCAGTACATCTTTTTGTACTTCCATGGTCGTTTTGGGGCCCTAAACAGTGTTTTCTTGGCTTGCCACAGTCAAACTACTGCCATAGTCTGAGTTTGATGACATAATGTGTATTTCTCGAAAATACCTTTTCAACTGGCTATCACATGCCTAAAACGGAGATCGTATGCAAAAGTTATGACCCTGGGAAGTTGATGTACTAACTTACTCCAACGGGGCCCACATGACTTTTGGTGCTTCATCTCCTAGGGTTAGATTTTTGGATGTCTAGGGTTTTTTCATTCATGTTTATTATAAAAATTCCTTTAGAGCCTCATTGTACTCATCTTCTTGCGAATGAGTTTACCCGTCACATCTCTTCTCAGAGATAAGTTGCCACCATTCTAGCGAGTCTTTCACTCTGTATTTTTACAATCTCTGTACATTTATTTCATTAATAGAATTCGGGTATTACTGTATTTCTCTATTTCTGGTAATATTTATGTGCACTTCATTATAATAATAGATCTATTTACCTAGCTAACTAAGTAGTGGAAAATAAAACTCATTACACTAATGGAGAGGTGGGACTCTCTTTGACCCATATGGGCAACCTATTAGCCCAATTAATTAATGAGGAGGTGGGTATCTCCTTGATCCACATGGGCAATCTATTAGCTTTATATATTTATGAATTTTGTATCCGAATTTATACCATATACCCCCTAAAATTTGGATCAATCTCCATTAACAAGAATCACAAATGATATTGTATTTACATAGCTCATGGTCCAGTTTGTTAGCAATAGTCCAATTCCCATCTTTAAAAGGACTCTCATGAGGAAATCTGTTAAGAACCAAATATCAATATAGCATAGAAAAACCTTAGAATAAGTACTCAACGCCTTGAAAAAGAGATAATTTCATATAATAAGCCTCTTCAAGGGAGCAACCTCCTTTTACCCCACATAAATGTTCAAGTACAAGATGATTCCAAATGAAAATGTCTCCTTGGTATATATAGGAGACTAGGAGGTATAATTACAACTAATGGAATAAAGCCGACATAAATAAAATANTCTAGTTGTAGCCAGAGAATAGGGGAGTTGGAGCTTCCCTTAGGCTGTAGATTGAGAAACAAGGGGGTTGGAGCCTCCTTCCAGTTGCAACTGGAAAACAAAGGAAGTTGGTGCTTCCAATGAATGTAATTCTTCAAGACATATAAGAAAAAAAATTCCATTTTTTTTCCACTTTGGGTTTCCACATAAAACACTGGTGTATTGTGTATGATTACTTATTTACTTTGCAGTTATTGGATGATAATGCTACATTGATATAACACTTGTATTATATGGTTAAAAAGGATTAATTTTCTCTATTATTGATTCACCCCCCTCTCAGTAATCCAACAGAAACTACACAGGAAAAACATGATGATCATTGTATGGTTCAAAGGGGTAGTTGGTGGGATTGGAAAGTGAAGAAGTTGTGGAAACCAAAGAAGGGAAGACATAAAATGGTGCTTGGAGGGGACACTGGACTAGAGGAATTGTGCAATTTGGCCATGTGTGTACTAGTTGGAAGGTTTACCTATAGAGCATTGCACCGATAGGGTACTACGAGCTGGATGGCGAACACATGGTATTTGTTGCTTGGGTATGGCCTAGAGATGGTGACTCTAACTAGGGGGTGGTTTTGCTTCATGTTCAAATATCTAGAATACTCTATGAGAATTTTATAGGACACTTGGGTATTAAATGGAGGCAATCTCATGTTGAAAAGATGGAGAGTGGGTTTTGATAAGGCGACAAGTTATTTCCAGTACAAACATATTTGGGTGCTGTTACCTGGCGTGGAAATACAGTTCTGGAACAAGGACGCCTTTGCAACTATAGGGAATGAACTGGGGTTCTTTTTATTTGTTGAAGATTCAGTCATAAAGGGAGCTGATAGGAGATTGGGTAAAATTCTGGTTAAACTGGGCGTTCACAATGGGTTATTGGAAGCACTTGACATTGAGTGGAGAGGAAATATATATGGGAAAAAACTTGACTATTTGGGCCTTCTGTTTCGCTGTAATTTCTACTGTAGGACTGGAAATATGCGTAAATACTGCCATGGGATAGTCTCGAATGAAGAATACGAGTCATCAATGCTTAGGAAGGCAGACCAAAGTGACTCTTCGGTGGAGGACCCTACTAGGAGTGGGGAAGGCATTTTGTCAGAGGAGGAAGTATTGATTATGACCACGATGGAATCTGAAATAGGTAAGCTAAATCACCTTTGTCCCTCCTTTTTCTCGACTCTGTCTACCTCAGAGATTGTATGTTTAAATATTTCCATGGCCTATCCCAAAGTGGTTAATTCAACTTCTATGACCCCTAAGAGCCCTATCAGGGAGTCGGAGAGGGAGGGTGACCATTTTGGTCTTGATGGAAGCACAGGTATGGATGTCTACGACCAATCTATTAATATTACTCAGGATTGTATTGGAGATCTGGGGATTCTCCCTGATGTGGCTGGATCGGGCACTAAGACGGTGGGGGGGTAGGAGCTAGATTATGAAAATATCTCCCTAGGGGAATTACTGGAGACATTAGTTCCATCTTATCGAGACATAGTAATTAAGAAACCCTTAACTGTTTATGAAGGGTGCTCAGAGGTCTTCTGTGGGACATAATTAAAGTGTCCTAGGAATGATGGGAATGAGTTGTTATTCCTAGGTCGACACTTGAAGAAGGATATATGGAAGGGTGGTTTGTGGACAAATGCTTCACCCATTAAGATGAGAAGTGTCTACAGAAAATTTTTGGACAACAGAGGGGACTCTGAAAAACAAGGCAGTAATACCACTAATCAAAGGGATCTTAGAGGACTCAAAGCCCTAGCTAGGGCCAAATAATGGAACTCTTATCTCTAAATCTAAGGGGAGTTGGAGGGGATCCAAAATGTGCCTCCCTCTGAATATTACTATCCTGTATTTTTCCGGATATTCTTTTTTTGCAAGAAAATATGGTGGAAGAAGCAAAAGCAAGGGCCCTAGTGTCAAAAATATTGCCTAGTTGGTAATGTTGTGCCATAGACTCGGTGGGTTTGTCTGGGGGTTTATGTGTGGCCTAGAACCCGACCAGGGTTGTTCTTTCTCCCTTTGTAACATGTGCATGCATTTTTCTTGAGGGAACTCTTCTAGAGGGAAACCATACGATCTCCTTGCTCAACTGTTATGGCCCTTTCATAGATAGAAAATCTTACTGATATTTTGTGGTCAATGGGGGATTATTAGCCACAAAAAACCTTATCCTTGCAAGAGACTTGTACTTTACAGTGTCTGCCAACGAAGTGTGGGGTTCCAAAGCAATATTAGACCCCTTGGAAGAGTATTTTAAAGGTATTTTCCACGATTATGGACTGGTTGATATAATTCTAATAGATTATGTCCCTACATGGCGCAACATAAGAGGAGGGTCAGAGAGCATAGCCAAGAGACTGGATAGAGTGTTCATGTCAAAATATCTTGTCTCTTCAGTACAAAGGTACAAATCCTGGGTAGCTTATCCATACATATCAGGTCACGCTCCAATAGTGTTTCAGATTGATGATGGACAACGACAGATAGCTTATCCTTTCAAACTAAATCCTATCCGATTGGAAGAGCAAGGTTTTAGTGATTTAGTTTTTTCAGTATGGAAGTCCTTAGAGTTTGACTTTGAACCTTTAGTGATGAGAAGGCTGGTATGGAAACTGAAATCTCTTAAACACAAAGTGATTGGCTGGGAGAAAGTTCAAAAAAAGATGAGATCCCTTGAGTCAGATACTATAGAGGATGACCTGAAGAAGTCATACAAGACCAAATCCAGTGGGAGGGCACCGATGGATATTGACATCTACATCAAAGAGCTGGAAGACAAAAGGCAGAAATTCCTCTTAGCTAAAGAAGAAACATGGAGACAAAAGATTAGGGCCATTTGTCTTAAGCAGGGTGAACGAAATACAATTTTTTTTTAAGCATTATGCTAGTCACATGAAAAACTAGAATGCTATATGGGAAATGAAGGATGAATTTGGCAGTAGTCATTCTGGATAGGAAGACATTGAGAATGAAGCTGTGAGATACTTCAAAACTTTCTATGCTGATTCTGAGCAGAATACTATTGTTGATCAGGTGAATGCAATGCAACATTATCCAAGTTATTTCACTAAGAGAGATGTCCAGGAACTTGGGAAACCGATTTCTGCAGAAGAAATCAAACTGGTTATGAAGATTTTTTCCAGGGAAAAGAGCCCTGGATCGGAGGGTTGGACGGTGGAATTTTTTCTCATGTTCTTTGATCTGATTGGGAATGATGTCCTGGAAGTAGTGGAGGAGTCAAGGAGATCCGTTTCGATGATAATTTCTTTAAACTTGGCCTTTATTGCACTAATACCTAAGGTGGATAATCCCTCCAGCTTTGGGGACTTCCGACCTATTTCCCTTTGCAATCTTTCTTACAAAATCATTGCAAAGACCATAACGATCAGATTGAAGCCATTTCTATCAAAGTCCTTATTTCTGGAGCAGTTTGGTTTCTGAAAGGGTAGGTAGATCTTGGATGTTGTAGAAGTAGCACAAGAATGTTTACACAACATAAAATCCAAAAAATTGAAAGCCTTAGTATTAAAATTGGATCTCCAGAAGGATTATGATTGTGTTAATTGGGATTTTGTTAAGCCCTAATATTTTCTCACTACCCCTTAATTGGGGCATATTAAATTAGTAATGTTATTTTATTTATGTCGGATTTATTCCATTAGTTGTAATTATACCTCCTAGTCTCCTATATATAACAAGGAGACATTTTCATTTGGAATCATCTTGTACTTGAAAATTTATGTGGGGTAAAAGGAAGTTGCCCCCTCGAAGAGGCTTATTATCTGAAATTGTCTCTTTTTCAAGGCATTGAGTACTTATTCTAAGGTTTTTCTATGCTATATTGATATTTGGTTCTTAACATATGGTATCAGAGCTCAAGGTCTTGGGGTTTCGTTGCTACATTGAAGACACCCTGGAATTTTCGCTATAATTTTCGCTACTACATTTAAGACACCTTGGAATTGGAGCGTATTTAATATATGGATCAAGGTACGTTGGGTTAAAATTTAAGCTCCTGAGGCATTATACTTTCGGAGATATAGCCTGTGCAAGATAGGGTTCTAAAATCATCCTGAACTGAGTCATTGCGGAATTTTCGCTCTAAATGTTTTTCTGTAACATTTCAGACCCTGAACTCTAGAGGATATTCACATAAATTAGTAAGGTATTTGTGTTAAAAAGTTCATCTTTTGGTTCATCTTACATTTGTAGATACACCCTGTGGAAGATAGGGTATCTGATTAGTCTCAAGAAGGTGTTCCAGGTAAAAAAATCATAACTTCTTCCTAGAGTATCCAAATTGAGTGGGATTGGTTTCATTGGATAGTGGACAGTCTGTAGTATTTTTAGTACGAGTTTCAGAATTTTGTATCAATTATTTTGTGCGGGGCATGCTATACAAGTGATATCTCCTGGAAAGGCCAAAAATCAACAAGTTGTGGGGAAGTTACCATAAATTCCACTTGGCACATCTAATTTTGATCAGACCTATGGAATTGCAGAGAAGAAATATCAGAGAACTACATAAAAGAAAGTTTCATACCCAAAAGGGCCGAAACTTGGGAGATACAACAAAAGAAATATTGTCTAGCAGAACCACCTCAAAATCAAGGTTCAAAAGTGATACTTGGCCAACATGCCACCCAAAAAGGAAACTTCTACACCAAATAAGCCTCCAGACAATCCTACTTGGACTCTTGATGAAGGTGAAGAAATGCATAGGGA
>SNQJ01S0195931.1:0-17464 GCA_010110895.2 Picea sitchensis
AACGGACTTACACCCTGGTGCAAGCTCCCACACATAATCGTGGGTATACCCTCCAAGGAGCCCGAGTGAGTTTGGCCAACGTCGATTCCAGGTACCATGAAGACTTGCCCCTCCACAGTCACCTCGTGTAAAGAACCTAGAAATATAGGCCACTAAGGTTGCCACAAACAACAATAATTCCTGGGGAAACAGTCGACAGTCCGATCCACACGCAAGGGCAGGGTATCGAGCCTGAAATCAACTCAAAAGGCTTCCACTCATCATTGTGGGTATACCTTCGAGCGATCCCCATAATATGTGCAATCTCTACACTGACATAAACAAAGCAGGGTGAGTAACTCTGTCAATATCAATGCGACCTCATGTTTGACCCTTGTGTGAGAAGGGCTTCCCAGGACAAGATGTTGCAAATGGAATTTAACTTAACACTCCTTAACACAAGATGCTATTGTGTGTTTTGTGCTTGGAGAGTGTATCTCTCTTCCTATTCCAAAGCACTAGCCTAGCTAAATGTTGGTGTAATAGAGCCCTAGAAAAGAGTTACTAAGTAAATTTTACGATTACGCAGTGTTATTAAGGAATGTTGTTACTTAAAGGAAGCGGAGATGAAATTAATGTTGTATAAGACTCTGACCCAACGATGCATGGATAAGAATGAAATATAGCAATTTTTCGTTCAATGAATCCTATATATGGGAGGGAAAGAGAAGTTTTCTGGATCAAACTTGAACTACAAGACACAATTTCCTTTAAAATGCAATTGCAACAAATCATGCAAAAACAACAATTCTCTATTGTTTCTTTTTCAATAATTTCAACAATTAATTTTCAATGTTTTCGAAAACGAAAATTCTTTTGAAAGAAAAAATTTGTTCACTTTTCAAAAAGGACCTACACCATGATGGTGAGAGTGCATAAAATCAAAAACTAATGAACAAGCAAGAGATGAAAACCCAAACCATTCTTTCAATGGAAACAAAAATAATAAGCAAACCAAACTAGTCTTTTCAATTGCATGAGAAAAGTGATCTTTCAAATAATGAGCAAATGATAAAGACAAAGAAGCTCAACTTTCAACCGATCGCTGGTTCTTAACCAAATAAGCACACTCAGATTCCAAAACCAGAGAACATATTTTTGCAGAGAGAAGTCAAGAAACGAAAGTCAAGAAAAATGGACAGGAAGAGTCTTGATTTCCTAAGACTGTTCGTGCACAAGAAAAAAGACAAGAAAACATCAACCAATGGTCCAAAACACTCTTGTTAAGCACCTATACTGATCTAAGCAGTTGATCATGCCAAAGTCTTAAAGACAAAATTTTGAAAAAAAGGGTTCGCAGGCTGAGAGTGTTACACACTGCGAGAATAGGTCATTCTCGCAGGTGAGCTTTGAGCAGAGTGCGAGAACCTCGCACTGAACCTAAAAGCAGGGTGCGAACTCAATATATTCTCGCAGGCCATTGTGGAGTGTAGTGCGAGAATGTCTGAAAATAATCAAATTTTTGGAAAAAGACACAAAATTTGAAGAGGCCTCTGGACCCAGAGGGTCTATCAGGGTATCCTGAAGACTCAAAGATTGATATGAATGGAGAAAAGTAAGGCAAGAACAAATGGCCAAGGAAAAATACCAAAAACCACAAAGAAAACAGGTTATCTCCCTAGTGCGGTCACCAATTTTGTTATCGGACTAATCGGTAGGTGCGGACACTAACAAATCTCCCTATATCCACCTGGATCTAGAACAAAACAGGACATGACATGACTCTTTCCCTAAGTTTTGACCATTGAATTAGCTAGTAGGAAGGAACTAGTAACATACCTTTATATCGCTTCCTAGGGTCTCTGTTGGTCCCGCTTCACTCCGGTGCTCTCATGAAGTCAAGACCAAGACAACACAAACCAACCAAAGTGAAGATAGCAAAATAGATTCAACTATCAACTTATGTGTATGATCAAGGAATTACACAATAAAGTGAGAATAGCTTTATGGGAAAGGGACATGTCGTTGTATCATATTAATTGAAAATATAAGATTACAACCTAATCGCTTTGATGTCGCAAGCTTCCTTTTGGTGGCTCTTGGATCCAACACACACACTTTCTCAATCCTTGTATGAAGAAGATCAAATCCTCTTGATAGACTTGTTAGAGTCTATAAGCTCCTGTTCAAGCTAAGTCCTTCACACAATTCTTTCACCAATTCTCCAATGAATCTTGCTTAACCTTTTCCATGAGAATTCCATCAATATATAAGAGAGAATGAGATGGTTACTTGGATAAGAATGATCCCACAATATTAGGGAATCCAGTACAAGGATAACCATTCGAATGCCAACCCATTCTTCTAGAAGATTCCCTTTTAGAACCATCGAGAATTCATCTTTTTCCAAGATTTAGAGAAGGTTCACACCCTAGATATGTAGTACAGTGCGAGAAGTTCACACCCTGGCTTAAAGCAGTCTGCAAGAATGGGTCATTCTCGCACCCTGGGATATTAGCAACCTGCGAACTCTCTTCAAAAGTAAGTTTTTTGGGAAGAGATGAATGTCACTTTTCTCAAGAGAAAGTTCTTATGAGGAGCCTGAGTACACCAACATCAATACATCATCATGATGACCAAAATCATGGGTAACACTCATCTCAACAGAGGTCATCAAACAGTTGGGACTGTCGACAACACCACACCCGCATCCATACAACATCGGGTGGCTTCGCCAAGGACGAGATCTCCGTGTCAGCCAACAATGTCAATTGTCATACGACATCCAACCCTTCAAGGATGAGGTATTATGTGATGTTGCCCCACTGGATATCTGTGATGTTTTCTTGGGCCAACCATATATGTGGAAGCGCCATGCTATTTATGAGTCTCGACCCCGCAGTGTCATTATTTCTCTAGGGGGTCATCTCTATAGAATACCAGAGGTAGTTCCAACTACCGTTCCACCTAAAAAGTGATACAAGGTAGTATCTCATACTGCAAAATTTAGCTTCTTCACAATCTATTCAAAAGGAGAACAGAAGGACACTACAACCACTACAACCTCGCCCCAAGCACCTTCTATCAAACAGAAGCAAGTCAACAAGGTTGCAACAAAGTGCAAAGATTCCTTCTACACATCGTCCTCTCATGTAGCCTAACTTGTTGAATGGCCTCAACCTCAACAGGTTCGTGACAAACTTCCACAAATTGAGCAGCGCGACGTCTCCAGCAAGGCAAGCAACTCACCAAGATGCAGATTCAACAAACATTTTTCCCTCTCCCCCGAGAAATCAACGCAATGGAGACCATTTCTTCCTAAGGAGGGAGGATTGATCCAGGTGGATATTGGTGGCCACCCACCTTTTCCGACTGGCTCAAAACAATTTTCTGGCAATTTTGGCAATTTACTATTTTTAGCAGTTTTTAACTTCTGGGGCCATTTTGAGGGCCCAAATGAAGGTTTTTCGAGATCAAGGTTCTTAATGATAGCTGAAGGCATGATTTATCCCCCAAAATGAATCTCCTCGACAATACCTTTCCAACAAGCTATCACATGCCTAAAACGAAGATTGTATGCAAAAGTTACGACCCCGGGAAGTTTATGTACTCACTTACCCAAATGGGGCCCACATGACGTTTGGCGCTTCATCTCCTAGGGTTAGGTTTTTGGATGTATAGGAATTTTGGCATTCCTGTTTATTGTAAAAAGGCCTTCAGAGCCTCATTGTAATCATCTTCTTGCAAATGCGAGTAGCCGTCACATCTCTTCTCAGAGATACGCTGCCACCATTCTAGAGAGTCTTTCACTCTGTATTTTTACAGTCTCTGTACATTTCTTTCATTAATAGAAATCATGTATTACTGTATATCTGTGTTTATGGTTGCATCTCTAATACATTTTTTTTATATTATTGAATATCTGCGATATCTCTGTGCATTTCTTTATTATATCTTCGATCTCATTTCGTGATGAAAATAATCCGGATCATTCGAATACATCAACGCCATTTAGCAGGGCCGAGACGTCGAAGAACACAACATTCGGGTACTAAGGGACAACAACATCGATCGCATAAAGAAGTCAGCCGAATACTGGGTGAAAATGGCCCAAGAACCTCACTAGGAAATCTAAGAGAAATGGGCCGAGTGCGAAAGGAGCTGGACCAAGATTAACTAGGCGATGAGAGACATTGGTCTCCCAGAATTCGGCACACCTGATGACTTTGTCAACTTGCACGACATAGTCAAATTACATGCTAAAAAAGACTCATTGTGGGTTGTGGAGATAACAAAGGTGGCGAACATGGCGCCAGGACAAGTACAACAGTTCATGGAGCACCCGATCAAGGCTCAGACAGTGCTATAGCAGTTAAGTGCTAAAGTAGTCAAATATTGGGTACGAGAAGTGGAGACAAAGGAGATCCTTTTGGCCCCGATGGACCAACACAGTTTTTCGTATGCCAACACGTGCGAGGAACTCTTGGTCAAGTGATCGGAGTATGAGAAGAGTCATCCACTCAAGTGAGATCATTTGATGACTCTTATAAGACTGAGAGATGAAAGCACCATGTGACGATTTTTTGTTTTACTTAGCTGCACTTTTGATAGTTATTTTTAGTTAATAATATGTTATAAATAAGAGGATCGACCTGTTACAAAAGGTCGATGGTTGTTGCAAAGACTCTCATTTTTGGATTTGTAAAGAACTATTTCGGAGCTACCTTAATTGAGAATTCATGTTTAAGACCAGAGACAAGTTTGCGTTTTTCATCAAAAGCGTGTGTGATTGGATCTGAAGAAGAATTATTACTGATTTTATCTCATGAATGGATGCTGTAACGAGTAAGAGCCTATGAATCTGTTGATAAGTTATCTGATTCAATATTTTTATAGTTCTTGTCTTTATTGATGAAAAGTAAATTGTTTTGTTAATATGTGATTGATGATTAGAGTTAAGAAAACTATTTTTCTTTCCATCGTTTATTGCATGTATGTTTTCTCCTGATAATCGTATCTCAGTCAATAATTGGAACACCAACAGGTTAACGTATTAGTACTAGGCTTGTTGTAGGTGTAAGAATCATTGTCTGCATGCTTGAGCAGAAAGGTTATCCCGAACTCATCCTTCTTTAGTAGTTACGTCCTTTCCCTTTGTTACCCAACTGGTTTATACTAGCATTTATCTTGTATCGATCCCACCTTTAAGAGAAAATACAACTAGAGAATGTTCGAACTGAAGGAGGAGTTTTCACAAGAAGACATCTTTGCGATCACAACGTAAAGCCCATCAATTAATTGGTCAGATCAGAAGATATGGAGAACTATTCCACCATTACACGTTGCAGAGTCTAATTGGGCCTCAGTGGCAGGTTTGGTTCCTACTGTTGAGTTAAAGGGATATAAGACCCCTCAACATAATTTGTGCTAGAAGGAGGGCCTGAAGAATGAATGGCTGACAATATTTCACATAGCCTGTAGATTCAAAACAACCCACATGCATGGCTAGTCATTATCAAGACAACCCACAGACACTGAGTACTCCTGAAATGAGTAACTCACTCCAGCAAGAGGAAGAACATCTATTCCCTGAGATACTTTACGCTCTTCCTCACAAGGAGTTGAACTAGTTCAGGAGGATCACAAGAGATTACGCTCAACAGATCGGAGCGTTTCACTTAGCTCCGTTACTTCCTCATAAAAAACAAGTAAGAAGACTAGTGGTCGATACCCACGACCATGTTTTTGTGCACATTGTAGAATACCTAATAGATTTCTCCCTCACCGAAATCAAACATCCTCTTAATCTAATCCCCAAAACACCAGCTGAAGACTGCTCCGAGCCCAACGATTTTTTCGACAAGGAACTGTTCAACTCTGAAAGCTCAGTTTCAGGATCAGATGACATGGAAGATAACAATGATCATAATGAAGAAATGGGAAACCCACCTCAGAATAATCAACCTTGGTTGGCCAGAGACGCTCTGTCCATCCCTGGATAAGTACATAACCTTCCCCAACATCTAGAGAAATTACTCCCTAAATTTGATCCTAAAACCTCAGGATTTCCTGAAGACCATATCAAAAAATTCATACTAGCTATTAGACTGATGAATGTCCAACATGAAGACCTAGTATTTAGGCTATTCCCCTACACTTTCGAGAATTCAGCCTCCACGTGGTATTTTAACTTACCTGTAGGATCCATAACTAGTTGGATGAAGTTTCAAAAGAATTTTCTAGATAAATTTGCAGAAGAAACCACCACATGAGCTTTGATGGCCGAGTTCTTCACCGCCACTATGAATTCAAAGGAGAAGGTTAAAGACTTCAATCAAAGATTCACCACTATATTAAACAAATTACAACCCGAAGCTAAACCCACTCAGGAGTTGTAAATCAAAGTATATGCTAATTCTCTCCCAACTTCTATTTCCATGTTTGTGAAGAGGGATGCCAAAGAAACCTTAGATGAGAATTTTGAAGAAGCCAAAACGATAGAGTTCCAAATGAAGGGATGTAAATAAGGTGAGGTCTCATTAGTTAAGAAGGAAGTTAAACCTCCTCCCAGAAGAGGACTCCTGTTGACTAGACCCCCAAGGAAACAGACATAACAAGGTCCTGAAAATGGAAGTGGAGACATAGAAGACCTACAATGCATTGTCAATAAGTTGTCAAACGAAATCATACACATGAAAAGAAGTGCAGGGGAAGGAAACCAAGGCAAGAGGTCCTATAAAACTTTTTTCAAAAGAAATCCACCATTAAAAGTGATTGAACCTCCCCCAACCAACTTAAACATCGATCTGGGAAATGTAGCATCCGACTCTTTCTGTACTTATCACCAAGAGAATCACTCTGAAAGATACTACCCACAATGGGTGCATTCCATGAATTTGATGTCCAACTAGTTTCTAGATGAAGTTTCCCTAATTGAACAATAAAGCGACTCAGTTATGAATATTGCTGATCGGGAAGAAGTTGATCCACTAGAAGAAACAACCATATTGATATGGGACCCTAACCTACCAATGCCTTCTGAAGACCTATTTGAGGTTCATGAACCACCCACAAAAGTCTTGGCTGTGCAAACAAAAAGTAGGGATCAACCTGTCTCAAACGATCTTACTACTACCCAAACTCCAGGAGGAAAACTAGATACCGATCACCCGAAAGAACCTTTTGTCCCCCGAAGAAACCCTACAAACATCCATACACGAGAATCGCCTAAGCTGGACTACAACATAGTGGAAGATTTGAAAAAGTTGAGGGAAAATATATCGGTCATGGACATGTGTAGAATCCCTCAGCAAAAAAACTTTTTGATAAAAGCATTGAAATCAGTAGAAAATCCTACAACAAGCATTGACCAAGGAGAAAATCTAACTCCCACAAATCTAAGAAATAAACCAACTATCAACGCCTGCTCAGAATATAAGAAGGGAAAAACTTTTGTCCCATCGTTCCTTTTGACATTTGAAGTCTTCAACAGAAAGCTCCATAACTGTTTGGTTGATTGAGGATCATCCTCCAATGTTATGCCATTGTCTATTTGCAAAAAATTAAATGCATTCCCTCTCAAAAGAGATAATCATTTAATACAACTAGACAGAAATCATGTGAGGGTTATGGGAGAGCTCAAAGATGTAATGATCAGAATAGAAACACACCCTAAATTTGTTCAAGTAATTGACATCATTGTAGTAGATATCCCATAAGCCTATGGATTTCTACTAAGTCGAGATTGGTCTGAGAAGTTAAATGGATACTTTAGTATATACTGGGATCACCTTTGGCTACCATTAAAGGGACACATGAATATGATCAGAATCGATAGGGAAAGATATCTAAAATACATAGTCACCGACCTAGAAACTCTTAATGAGCCCTCATCGAAAAACTTTCCCGTGATAGGCAATTATTCCTGTGATTCTGATTTTGAGAAATTCTCTCCCCTCTCATCTAATGTCCCTCTTACTCAAAACTACGAAGTAAGTTTTCAATAAAATTTGCCAACGACGGAGGAAGAAACCCTCTTCTGTTAGGAACATGCATTAGAAATCATGGAACAAATAGGAGGAAAGGAGGAAAGTGATAAGAAATAGGAAGCTGATAGGTTTTTCCTGCAAGTTTGGACCTTATACTTCGATGGGTCTAAATCACAAGAATGACTAGGGTGGGGTGCATTCTCATTGATCCAAAAGGTAAATAAAATTTCCTGTCTTGTAGACTAGAATTTGAATGCACAAACAACACCACTGAGTATGAGGCCCTAGTACAAGGACTAAAGAAAGCCATAGACTTAAACGTTAAAGAATTGAAGGTTTTTGGAGATTCTGAAATCATCGTTAGACAAGTAAGGAGCACTATACATTGCAACTCTCCCCATCCAAGGAATTACCAACAGGAAGTGCACGGACTAATAGAACATTTTGAACCCTTCAACATTACAACGATTCCCATAACAAAGAACACTATTGCTGATTCTCTCGCCACCACTGCCTCAAGGTTGTCACCTCTAGAAGACTATGAAGCCTCCCGGTTCATTGTGGAGCTACTTTAAAAACCATCGTTGCCCAATAATATTTCTAATTGGAAGGTCTTTGATGGGGATGAACAGATCATAAACATTTTGACCAATCAGGATAATTTTAAAGACTTGGCTATTGACGATGAAGTATTCCAAGAGAAATTAGCAGAAACCGATCCTCATACAAATCAACCAACTGACAAACAAGGTCTCACACGATACCGAAGGGAGTGGCCAATTTAGAAAACCTTTTTGACCCAAGGGAAAGATTTAAAGGGTCAAAGAACGCAAAGACAGGGAGTTCTTGTCCCATGCATGAAACTATAAATCTATGAACCCTGAAAAACCCCAAGAATATAAATCTCAACAAGACGGTATCTAAAGAGGAAAGGAAGTCCTATCTCAAACTTTTTAGACAATATCAAGATGTTTTTGCTTGGTCCTACCGAGATCTGAAAACCTATGATACTCGTATCATTCAACACACTATCCCATTAAATCCTGAAGTGAAACCCTTCCAACAGAAGCTCTGGAAGTACCACCCATCCCTGAAACCTCTCATGTGTCAGGAGTTAAAGAAACTACTAGATGCCAAGATTATTTTCCAGGTTAGACACTCTGCATGGGTAGAAAATTTGGTTCCTGTAAGGAAAAATTCTAGGGAGATCCACATGTGCGTAGATTTCAGAAACCTCAATAGAGCTTCAGAAAAGGACAACTACCTAGTCCCACCAATGGAGAAACTCTTGCAAACCATGTCTAGCTCCGAGATTTTCTCCCTGTTGGACAATTTTTCAGGTTACAACCAAGTTCTAGTTTTAGAGGAAGACCATTTGAAGACTACCTTTCGAACCAAGTGGGGAACCTTCGCTTATAAACATATGCCCTTTGGGTTAATCAATGCAGGGGCAACCTTCCAAAGGGCCATGGATGTAGCGTTTCAGGGAATAATCAACAAGTGTGTAGTAGTCTATTTGGACGATGTGATTGTGTATTCAAAGAATAGAGAAGATCACATCCAACAGTTAACCCATATTTTTGAAAGGTGTAGGAAATACAGTATATCCTTAAACCCTAAGAAAGCTATTTTTGGTGTCGAGGAAAGTAAGTTGTTAGGACACATCATATCCCAACCAGGAATTCACATAGACCCAGAATGGATTAAGGCTATAACTCAACTTCCATTACCCCACAACAAAAAGGATATGCAATCCTTCTTTGGGAAAATCAATTTTGTGAGGAAATTCACCCCCGATTTCGCTGAAACGATCAAACCCTAACAAAAAATGATCTGTAAAGATGTTGAATTTAAACGGGATGATGAACGGAAACGTGCTTTCAGTGATATTAAGACTGCAATATCTCAAGCCCCAGTGTTGCGAAGTCCCGATTTTAACAAAGATTTCCTCCTCTATACTTTCTCCTCTGACCAATCGTTAGCTGTAGTATTGACTCAGAAGGATGATGACAACAACGAGGCCCCGGTATCATTCATTAGCACTAACCTCCAAGGGGCCGAACTGAATTACCCTGCTATAGAAAAGCAGGCTTATGCAGTATACAAGGCAGTGAAACACTTCAGATCTTACATCCTTAAGAACCATACCAAAGTCATCATGCCTCAACCTACAGTCTGATCCCTATTCACTCAATAGGATATGGTGGAAAGAAGAGGAAACTAGATGGAAGTAGTCCAAGAATTTGATCTAGATATAAAACCTGCTAAGTTGGTGAAGGGACAAGGGTTATGCAAACTGTCAGATGAAGCCCAAGACCAAGCAAATGAAGACCCTAGATGGGAGAATGAATTAGCATTGTAGTGTGGTGAAGCTTCATACGTCTCCCCAGGGAAGGAGTCTTGGTATGATAAACTAACTTATCTCCTGCATCATGGAACTTGCCTAAAAAACCTAAATCCTAGGGAAAGGAGAGCCCTCAGGTTAAAATCAACACAATACCGCCTTGTAAATTTGGTGCTCTTCCGTGTTAATTATGATGGGGCACTTTTAAGATGTCTCGAACGTGAAGATGCAGACAAAGTTTTGAAGGAGCTCCATGATGGTCCTGCAGGTGGAGATTTTGCAGGAAACACCACTGCTCATAAAATACTGAGAGCTGGATATTATTGGCCTACTCTGTTCAGGGATGCTCACACATATGCTAGAAATTGTAAAACTTATCAAATAAGCACGGGGAGGGAAAATAGATCAGCTCTCCCACTCCAACTTGTGGTCGTTTCTAGGCCATTCAAGCAATTGGGGTTAGATATCGTAGGAGAAATTACACCGAGTTCTTCAAAACAACACAGATAACTACTAATTGCCACAGATTATTTCATGAAATGGGTAGAGGCCATCCCTCTGACTCATGTTAACGAAAAGGTGGTTATCCAATTCATAGAACAACAGCTGATCACAGGGTTCAGTGTGCCTTCTGTCCTTGTTTTTGATAATGACGCTTACTTTTCTTCCACCCTATTAATAGAGTTTTCTCTAGATAAAGGAATCATAATCAGATACTCTGCAAACTACTATCCACAGGGGAACGCAGTGGCATAATCAACCAATAAGAACCTAGTGAGAAACAATTGCAGACAATTAGATGAATTGACATAGTTCACTCCATAACGCCTTATGGGATGATAGAGTAACACCCAAGGAAGCCATAGGGAATTCCCCATACTTTCTGGTATATGAACAAGAATCCATTCTTCTGAACGGGCTATATCTTCCATCTCGTCAACTTGCTCAAGATTCAAGAGGACAAACCTCATCAATCATACAACAAAGAATTGATACCCTCCTCATGCTGGAAGAATAAAGGGAGAAAACAAAATCAAAGTTCATAGCTCATCAACAGATAGTTAAAAGGTGGTTTGATAAGCATAAGGCTAAAGAGAAGAATTTTGAAGTGGGAGACTTAGTCCTAAAATGGGACAGAGCAAATGAGCCGAAAGGAAAACATTCTAAGTTTCAGAATTTATGGCTTGGACCTTTGCAGGGGGCAGAAAAGATTGGGGTAGGCATGTATCGGTTGCAAAATTTGAGGGGAGAACCTAATGCCCTCCCGGTGAATGGCCAAGCCCTAAAACAATATAACTTTTGTGTGTGTGTATGTTTTCATGATGTTTTGGGTAGGTCGATTGTGAAATGCATTTTTGTTTTTGTTTCTCGCTATAGTACTTCTACGCTTTTGAAGATTGTGTTTAGACAGGCAGTGGTTGATCTCAATTCATGCGATATGACAAAATCTGTTCCTGACTCACCACTCAGATACAACACAAGAAGCACTGGGAGACATGCGATTGTTTTAAAGGGTTTTCTATCTAACCTACAGATGAAAAACCTTGGGAAAATGATGAAGTGTCTGCCTGGTGGTTTGGTAAAACCTTAAGGGAAAAGTGGCAAGATGGAAAGGACTACATGTACCTCAGAAACAAATCTAGCAAAAAATTCACCTTAACCATCTCATTTTGCAAATAACAGATGTCCTCATGTCCCACTCGCTCAAGGCATTCTGCCGAAATAAAATCAACTATATCAAATGAGCGCATAGTAGGAGAGAGTACGCAGATAACTCTGTCGGGGATATGGACGCTTACTGGTAGAGGAGCAAGGTCTGTGACGTCGGGTTGACTCTGCCGGGGCTATGGACGCTCGCTGGAAGTGGTGCAACACTGTAGCAAGTGAACCAGGATAACTAAAGGACCTAGTGCTAGTGAATGATTTAGTCGACTCTTTTAAAAGGGGGTGTTAGGCAGGGTTACGGGAAATGAAGGTGGAATAAAGGTTGAAAACCCCACAGGTAGGCCCAGATGCATCAACCGGGGAATTTCAAATGCAAGGATAAAATAGGCTTTGGTAAAAAACCAGTTAAGTTCTTAACCAACTTTTTCATCAGCTAAGCCCGAGGTAGGAACATATATTTTGATTTCACCCAGTAAGTCACCATTTGTTGAGCACTCAACACACCCTAAAAAATCCTCTGTCAAAATTTTACTTTTTTGGGTTCCACTTGATCTTCTGCACTGTCTGATAGTTATTTCATTTTTGAAAAATGTTTTGTCTTTTCTTATTTTCATGACTCTCATCATCTATTCAGGTTTTGTTGAACTTATGAAACCTCATGACTAAAAATACCTTAACACCTGAATAAAGAATCAACAGTCAAACATTTCACTGAACGTGCTCAGGGTCGGCATCAGAAGGAATTCACGTCAAGACTTGCATAAGAATATCATCAATAGCTGATTCCCCTTCGACATCGGTGAAAGACGAGGGGGATAGACATTAACGAAGAGAGAAAAGATATCGCCGATAACCAATGCCCGATGTGCTTATCGGAATCAGGGAAAACCTAAAATGATCGCAACAAACATTCTGAACGCACTAACAGTTATTGCCGATCGCCGATCCTTTTCGACATCAAGACTTTTTCGAGGGAACTAATCCGAAGAAAGAACTTGATAGGTTTATCGTCGATTGCCAACCCTGGATACTTTTTCGGCATTGGCAAGCTAAGGTTTGTTTTAGAATAAATAACTTAAGGAAAGTCTCGACTCCGATTAATACATGCTAATTAAGTCACTGGTCTTCAATGCCACGTGTCTTTACCCAGTAGGGAGATCGTTCGGTCTAGTTTTATCCCGAGTCATTCTTGGTTCCCTAGGTCTGAGTCACACCTCCAAGTCATCTTTGCCACGACAACATTGTACAGTGAAATCGATCGATGTCGAAGCTTTTTTTCAGGAGGAAATCAACAAAAACATTCATACCACATCCCTGATCCCTAATCCACCCATTGAGAGAGAGACACAATGGGACATTTTAACATTATATACGATCAGATTTTGAGCACTTAAGGAGCTAATTAATACCCGATCTTTCATTAGTTGCTACCTCATGCGCTAATCAAAACAGTCGTTTAAAACCACCAATAGCCCACATCACCACCTATGCCTCCGCCGTCAACCCACAATGAATTTAAGTTATAGAGATTCGGTGGCAGATTTGTTAAATTTTCACTCATAACCCGAATTGAATGGCTAATGCGAGACGGTAAGTTCTTCCCTGTTTAAATTCTCTTGATTCGTTGTAAACGAAATCATTTTGTGCATAAGAGAATTCTGAAGCATCCAAAGGAGCAAGACGAGCAACTCGAAGGCTATATCAACTCTGTGATTATCAAAATAACCAGGTTTTAACAAGCTTCAGAGGTATGTATTCGAGTCTATAAATTTTACATGGCTATAATTTATATGTTTTTATCCAATTTTTTTTTTTACACAGTCTCTGAAATTTTATTTTAAGTTGCAGGAACAATGCTTCCAAGAAATCCAACCACTAGATGATCGTCGAGGGCACCGAATCTGAAAGAAGCAGAGGTAGGTGAAGGCTCTTCTCCAAGGATCACAAAAAAATTAGAACATGCCTCGAGGCCGAAACTTTTCACTAAGACAACAACGAAGAAGGTTTTCATCTAGCCTCTAGCCTTTGGCGATACAAAGGCAAGCACAGGCTCCAAGATGGTTCTTCCACATTGGGGGGATTTTTTTAACAGGATTAGCCAAGAAGAGTACCTAGAATATGTCCCATACAGTGATCCAGACGTAAGGGTGCTCGATGACCAGGTGTTCCCGAACATCTGATGGTCGTATCTACATATGGTAGAAAGAAGAACCCCCATTTTTCCCTGCATAGAGGTTCTTAAATGGATCATCGACCACACAGACACACATAATTGTATAATCAATGATGACAATGGTGGGTGTGTCGGGGTTTTCCTCTTGGTAGAAGTTTAGAAGTATTACAAACTCAGGTACCCAGAGGAGCGGCTAAACATAGAATTTGTCATGAAGTTCAACAAACACCACGATCCACCAGCCAAGTGATGGCCTCATGGTGGAGGGAGGACAAGAAGTTCACCAACCAGAGCACTAGCTGGTACAAGACGACCAACTTAAGGGAGCCATACGTCTATCTCATCGCTCTCATATGTCGATTGTATGGAGAGAAAGATTGCTCTAGGTTTTTAGAGGCATGGATGTCTTTGGCATACACAGTTATGATCGGCGGGAGCAGCTTCAACTGGGGAGCAATAATCTCCAAGCAACTGAGTATCTGTGTGCAACAGGCCCAGGCACCGAAGGAAGGGGAAACACCAACGTTTTACATGGCTTCATACTTGCTCGATGTCATGTGTGCCATAAATGTCTTTTCCGGCATGAATCTGAGTTGGTATGTTGCATAACTCCCGGTCCATGTCTACTTTAGCATTCTATGGGAAAATAGGTATAAGAAATATTACTCCCTCATTTGCGATGGATTCATCACCCAAATTTAATTTATTATTTTTAAGAAGGAATGCCCAAGACTATCGGCAGCAGCCAAAAATATGATATCCAAGGTAGGCCATTGGTATTTGGACGAGCACGCCACCTAAATCAGGGTGTTCGGGGCCACCAGAGCACCACATCTCCTACTAGCTCATGTCCCAAACCGTCTCATCATGGGAGACATATGCTATCAAACCATTTTGCAGGGCTACAATGCCACCCTAGTGAGGGACAAGAAAAGGGCCTTCATACCCTATGGTTTCCATATAGGTTTCTACTTGGTAAAGGACACCGCTCAAGCCAAACAAGAAGGGCTGAGCCAACTCGAATTCGGATTCCCGATGGGAAGATTACGCAAGAATGATCCAAAGGGCCTAGTCTTGCAACATGCTTCACAAGTGTCATCCTGCTCATCGTACACCCACGACAAATTTGAAGATGAAGTCTTCACAAAAAATTCCCAGGACTGGGACGAGGTGGTACAAAGGATGGCCGACCCAAAAATGACTAGGTTCGGGGCCATGAGCCTGGATGAACAAGCGACAACAATAGAACAATTTACTCAAGAGGCCCTTAGATCTAGGGAATAAATCAGAGTGACATAGGTAACAAAGGTTCCCTTGGTGGCTCCGGTGCATAACAGGGGATTTCCTATGACACCAGAAGCATAGGCAAGGGGATTGCTCCTGATAGAACAAGCACATAGAGTAATCTATCAGCTGAAGGATGAACCAGACCTTGTATAAATAACAAGGGTCCCTTCTGACAACCCAATGAAAAGACGAATAGGTCCAAGTGGTCTAGAGCCAATACAAATTGAATAAATCACCGGGTTAGGAAACCCTAAAGTTTCAGTGCCACTGGCCAGATCGCTAGGGGACATTTTGGATTAGCCTGAGATATCAAGAACATCAAGGAGAGAAAGTGCACCAAACCCCCTCCACGACTTTATAAAAATCAATGATGATGAGGAGAGTTCATAGGTTTCATTGGTGACTCCATTGTAGATCATAGAGGAAAAGGAACCCGAGAAGGCATCTTCCCTAGATCCCGATGCTCAAATTCAAAGTATTTCATAGAATGACTAGGAGGTCGAAAGTGTCTTAGACACTTAGCTGCTTGATGGACTAGGGACCCAAGTGGATATCCCGAAGGACGAGCTAGGGTCGGGTGAACAAGAAGAAGAAGTTCCACAGTGGGAAATTGACATCTCAACATCCGATTATCAAGTAAGTACCAAGCCTACCCCTGATGCTTCAATTTTAGCTGGTACTTTACCTCCTGATGAGCAATAACCAGAGGTTGAACCTTCAGAACATACAAAAGAAGTTCAAGAACCCAGTCTTGAATAGATATACATTGTCGGAAGCTTGGGAAATATGCTTACCTGGGGAGGTCAACAAATACCTGAACCCGTGGATGAGGTTGCTGCTACACAAGCCATCTCCTATGACCGGAAAAGGAAAGCCATCGTGAAGAGAAACACCAAGAAGAGGAGGCTTACTCTGGATCGCTCCATCCTCATCACCACAGAGGAAAAATTGATTAACACAGAGCATGACAAGATGTCCGATCTTATCGGTGCAGGGATGGAAATCACATATGCCACCATGGATAGAGAGAAAAGGGATGAAGAGGAGTTGGTCATTGCGCTGAAGGAGTTGGAACATCTATGCCATTTGAAGAAATATTATCAGGACTCCACACAGGCCACGGTGTTATTTAGAAGTGAATTCCAAGACGACTACAGTAAATTCACAAATGAGCAACACCTTTTCACTGCAGGAATATCCAATTTCCAAGAAGACACCCTCATGGCACTGATGATGTACAAAGATATGGAAATATGGCATGAGAAAGCACACCAAGAAGTGGAAAGGATCGAATAGATTAACACCGTTCAGCAGGGCCGAGACGCAGAAGAAAACGACATTCGGGTACTAAGGGATAACAACATTGATCGCATAAAGAAGTCGACCGAATACTGGGTGAAAATGGCCCAAGAACCTCACTAGGAAATCCAAGAGAAATGGGCCGAGTGAGAAAAGAGATGGACCAAGATCAACCGGGCGATGAGAGATATCGGCCTCCAAGAATTCGGCACACCCAATGACTTTGTCGACTTGCACGACATAGTCAAATTACATGCCGAACAAGACTCATCATGGGATGTGAAGATAACAAAGGTGGTGAACATGGTTCCAGAACAATTACAACAGTTCATGGAGCACCCGATCAAGGCTCAGACAATGCTACAACAGTTAAGTGCTAAAGTAGTCAAATAGCAGGCACATGCAGTGGAGATAAAGGAGATCCTTTTGGCCCCGATGGAACAACACAAATTCCCATACACCAACACGTGCGGGTAACTCTTCGTCAAGTGGTTGGAGTATGAGAAGATTCATCCACTCAAGTGAGATCATTTGATGACTCTTAGAAGATTGAGAGATGAAAGCGCCATGTGGCGATTTTTTGTTTTACTTAGCTACACTTTTGATAGTTATTTTTAGTTAATAATATGTTATAAATAAGAGGATCAACCTGTTAGAAAAGGTCAATGGTTGTTGCAAAGACCCTCATTTTTGGATTTGTAAAGAACTATTTCAGAGCTACCTTAATTG
>SNQJ01S0195932.1:0-17307 GCA_010110895.2 Picea sitchensis
GTCCCTTTATTATCTTGGTGGGTTTTATTTCTAAGTCATACTCCTGGATTTTGGAAACCCACTTTCCTCGAGTACCCATACAGTCTTGTTGTGATAAAACATTCTTCACGGCCGGGTATGGGACATAAGAATTGATCTTATTGTAACCAATGTAGTTCCTGAAATGTTTGAGGGATTTGACCAAGGCATAGAATTGCTTCTCTGTGATAGAGTAGTTCAATTCTGAATCTCTTAGGACTTTGCTCATAAAGGCTATGGGATGTTCATAGTTATCAGCATCCTTCTGTATCAAGACACCTGCAATAGTATCCTGAGATGCAAACGAGAAAATTATGAAATCTCGCGAAAAATAAGGACTAATCAGGATGGGGGCTTGGGAGATGGCATTTTTGATATCTTTAAAAGATTTGTTGGTCTCATTTCCCCACCTGAAAGCAACGTCCTTTTTCAGCAAAGCACTTAATGGTTTTATCCTTTCAGCAAAATTAGGCACAAATCTGCGGATGAAGTTGATTTTTCCAAGAAAAGATTGTAGGGCCTTCTTGTTGACTGGAGGGCGGACATCCTTTATTGATTGGAATATTTTGGGATCAATGGAGACTCCCCCTGGTGAGGCCATGTGTCCCAATAGTTTTCCTTCGTCAATCCCAAAAACAGACTTCTTAGGATTCAGTGAGATACCATACTTCCTGCATTGTTCAAAAACAATCCTGAGGTGGGAGAGGTGGTATTTCCTATCTTTGGACACAACCGTGAGGTCGTCTTTGTAAATTTCTATGATTTTTTGTATAAGGTCCCTGAAGGAAAAATCCATTGCTCTCTGAAAAGTGGCACCAACATTCATGAGACCAAACAACATTCTCAAGTACATAAAAGTTCCCCAAGGCGTAGTGAATGCAGTCTTGAGTTGATCCTCCCTTTTGAGTAAAACTTGGTTGTATCCTGAGAACCCATCTAGCATAGACATCATCCCTACCCCTATGACCCACTGGAGCAAATGTTCCATGTTTGGGAGGGGATAATTATCCTTTAAAGACAACTGGTTGAGGTTGTGGAAATCGACACACAGGCGGATATCACCATTTTTCTTCCGAACAACTACCAAGTTTGACATCCAAGAAGAATACCTGATAGGGGCTATGATACCAGCGTCAACCATCTTTTGGATTTCCTTTTGTATCTAGCCTACCAACTTCAGGTTGATATGCCTTATCTTTTGTTGGAATGGATTGGCTCCTTCTACCAAGGGTATGGTGTGTTGGATAACATCCCCTCTATAGGCCTTTAAATCATCATAGTTCCAAGAAAAGGTGTCTCTAAACTCTCTAATGAGCTCTAGTATTTCCTTCCTCTCTTTCTTGGTGGTCCCCTTTCCTATATTGACCATTCTCGGATCCATCTCTGTACCAATATTGAATTCCAAGGCTTCCTCAACTTGCTTATTGGTTCTTTTTCCTTTGAAAACATCATGCCCGTCAAAAAGGTTTTCTAGAGGAATACAACCCTTTGGTAAGGTATTGTTTTGCAGGTTGATAATTTCCAAGTCCATAGAATCAGACGGGAAAGCAACTTGTGAATCTATAAATTCTTTGCTATTTTCCATGAATCTGATAATTTGATCGTCATCCTCGAACACCTACCAATGCTCCAGATTGTCGGGGACAGAAGGTCTAAAAAGAACCTCCATTTTGCATAAGTCGTGAAGAGTTCCTTCGCATGGTTGTAAAGTGGAGGTTGAGACAGCCAGAGCATCAACCACATGGTTTTCTTCTCGAGGAACAACTTCAATTGATATCTTACTAAAGGATTTTGAAAGGGTCTGAGCCACATCTCAAGACTTTTTCAACTTCTCATTCTTAGTGGAAAATTTCATCAAAACTTGCGACACAATGAGGTCTAAGTCCCCTTTTACTTCCAAGATTGTAACACCTTTGTCGATTTCTAGATTGAGTCTCAGAATCAAAGCTTCATATTCAGCCACATTGTTGGTGCAACAGAATTCCAACCTATATGAATGGTAGAAGATCTCACCTGAGGGGGCTGTTAAAACTATTCCAGCGCCTAATCCAAAGCTCGAGTGTGACCCATCGAATTCCAAGGTCCAGATTCCTTCTGTTTCTTCAACAGTGTCCATATCAAACTTCCCTTCCTGAATGAACCAATCATTTAGACCAATATTGATGCATAAACGTTGATCATTTACCTCATCGGGGGTCTCGACTGGTGATCCAACAAAAGGCTCATTATAGACGGTGAAAAATCCTTCTTCAGGATGAGGGATAGTGGCTCCTGACTGCTCCTTGTGAATGCTTCCATTTAAGTGTTCAATGAGGTCATTGCGAAGGATAATCCCGAAATTATTTATATCATTTACGATGACCACATTTATCAAGAAAGGAGCACTGGGGCAGGAGTCAAAAGCCACCTCGAGGTTGTTAATGATTCCTTTTGCAAAATTATCTCTGGTGTTTTCTTGTGATATCTTCAGACCCAATTGATGCATAACTTCTTCTGTCATTATATTGGTTTTAGCTCTTGGGTGCAGGAGACAGTTGTGAAGGAGAAAATCTTTGACCCGGAGGGAGACATAAAAAGGTATGAATTCACAGACTTTAGAAACAGGGTGTCCCACCTGGTGAATAAAAAGAGAGAAGTCTTCAGGAAGATTTGGTTCAACATTTTTGGATGATACATCCCCAACTTCATCCTCTGGATGGGCCCTTTTTAGTGGAGGTTCTTGAGAAGAAACAACACTTTCATGAGAAAGGCTCCATTTTCTTTTGGCAGGAGCTAGTTCGATCTGGAGGATCCTTGGAGGTTAAGGTTTCTCCACAGTTTCATGACCCGGATCCCATAGTTCACAATTTTGTGTTAGGTTTCTTTGTTGAATGTAGTCATCAAAATCAAGATTTCTTTCAATTTGAAAGGACAGGTCTTGCGCTTCTTCTAAATTTGTTGGTGACCGATCCTTAATGTTGAATTGCAAGGTTCCTTCTAAGGAAGACAAGAAATGATCGATGATGGCTTGTTCTAAGCCCACCTTTGACCGGATCTTTTTGAGTAGAAGGTTGAACCTATCACTGAAATCTCTGATACTTTCACAGGGTCCTTTGCAAATGTTGAAGTATTGAGACAAGGAGTATTGTGAATGTTCACTATCACACCACCTTATTTTAAAGGATTTTTGTAGTTCTTCGGGGTTTTTTATGCTTCCCTTGGGACACCCATCAATCCAAACTTTAGTATCTTCTATAAGGGAACTTGCAAAGAGCCTCATGAAGACATCAGGGTGATCTTGACCAAAAAAATGAAAGTCAACACTGTCGCAAAAATGGGTCCAATGTGAGTTTCCAGGGGTGCCCTTTCCTGAAAAGAAAGGTAGCCAAGAGTTTGCATCTGTGGGTAAGTCATGCAGTCCACCTTGGATGTTGTTAAATTCAAAACAGTTGAAACTCTCTGGGTGAGACCATTTGTGGGGATTTGGATTGATTGGAGGCACAGGGTTTGTTAGAGTGATGGTCGCCACAGTAGCGGGATTTGAGTATTGTCGCCCGCTACGGGTCGTCATTGATGGAGTTTCCAGATAATTTTCCTGAAACTATCAAAGAATAGGGGAATAAAGTCTAGTGGAGTCGCCAGGTAAGCTTGTAAGCTAAAATTCCTTGAGGCAAGGCTTACCAAAAGATTTTGTCGTTGAGGAAGATTGACTCAGTGTTCCCTGGCAACGACGCCAAAATGTTATCGCACAGTTTGTAGTTTAGGTCAAATGGCTAAAGGATAAGGGTCAAACTGGAGAAACAGGAACCTTCCCCACCCATTGTCACCACAATGGGGAGGTTATTTCTATTTAGGGAGGTTAGCCCAGGGGATACGTCCCTGGTAACCCGGGGTTTTGAAAAGGCTGATATATAAGGTCAGAGTTAAAGTTTCCCCCTCATAGGTTACCACCGAAATCAGAAGGTCCAGCTAATCAGCCAATAATGAAGTATAGTCCCAAATGAGAACACCTGCTCGTAACAAAGCAACAATAGAAAAATATATATGCAGGCTATATGCAAAGGGTTAGCACTTCATATGACCACCTGATATAATTTAAGCAATGTAAAGCAATAGATATCAATGAGATCAACGTTTTGTCAATTATCTATGGAAAGAGCATTAATTCATCAATAACTATCAAGATGACAAAGACAAAAATGTATTCAATCAACACTCCAATCAATAAATGATTTAGATCATCACTCAATTGCTTGTAAAAGTCAAAAGCTTGTTGCGTCAAAAATAACCAACTATGACGTCAGCCTTAGTTAGAGTTAGGGTGTCAAGATTTAAAATTTAAAGGGTTGTTTTGAACACTAGGACTTCAACATTGGAGGTCAAATGTCAGTGCCTTAGGGTATATGGAGTCAAAGATAAGGGCACAAGGTCTCGGAAGGATGATAACTCAGAGACTAGAAGGTAGGGTTCTATGGTGCTGCAAAGGCAGGGCCCTAGAATCAAAACCCTAGGGGAAAAAGGCTCACTCCGGTGTTGCTTAAGCAAGGCCTCGTGCTCTTTCCTCCTTCTCTAAATTGACTTGGCAAAATGGCTAGCTTAAAGCATAAATCTAAGGGAGAAAGTGTTGCAATGACAAGGCTTTCAAACCTTAGAAGGTGAAACCCTAGGTGTAGGCAATCTAGGCCTAGAACATCTCCTCTTTTCAACTTATAGACTTCAATATTAGCTCAGAAGAAAGAAGACAAGTGTAGCAATGACTAGGCTCTATCTCTTTTCTTCAATGGCTTGAAAAATATTTCTCAACAAGGGGACATGTAACAATAACCTACTTGTGTGCTTGTTACCTAGGGTTTTAAATCAACAATACAATAAGTAAATGCAAGAAATTATACCTACAACTATTCATTTAAGAAGTTTTGCAAGAAAATTCACTTACATGTCATGAAGAAAAGCACAAGCAAACCCTAGTTGTAAACCTTCTTTGAGATAAATGCCATAGATGCCAAAAATATCCTTCCAATAGCAAGTGCGCCTCACTTTAGACAAAAAAACTACCCTAGTAGGGCGCAAAAATCAGATCTCACAAGAGAGTGAGTTGTGTTATATTCAAAATGAGGGAAAACATCTGCAGTTTATATCATCCAATGACCTTTAATTTTAAAATTAGGTCATTAAAACAGCCGACAAGGCTGACTACTAGAATCATACTGTTTTTACATTTAACTGCTAAAATAAAAGCCTAAATGAGCAATAAGCAGGATGTCTAGCCCCTCTGAGGGAGACGTTGGCCCTTTTTAGGGAAAATCTCAGCACTAGAAGACAAACGTTGGCCCTCATTGGGCCTCCAATCTTTGCCACATGTTCCAAACTGCTCTGTCAAGGTACCACTCATTGGAGGTGACGTCATGGCTCCTAGATGACGTCCTGGGGCATCAGAAAGCACACGTTCCACCTGCAGTGGGTCAATTCCCGTAGGCTGGGGTTAGCCAAGGCGTCCTGGATGAAAATGTCCTCCTTCTCTCATGCAAAGGCTCAATCAATCATTGTCCTGTCTCTACCCCTGATGAGGTCCTAGCAACCATCTGATGGGCTCTTCAGCCCCATGGAGGTCCGAACTGATCATCTCCCCATGTGTACCGGTCCACCTGGTACCTATTCATCGGGTATGGTCCTGCACATCAAAAACTTCTCCCTCCATGGGCTCATTATTCCTTGGGATCATAGCAATGTCAATCATATTTCATCATTAATTTTATCAAATACATGCACATGACCCCTAGCATATCATCTAATAGCTCAAAGACATTACACTGACCTACTATAGAAAGTCGAAGAAAAGACAAAGTGACCTGTTGGGCCAACATCCATAAGAAGAGGAAATTTTCCAAAGGATATCATTCAAACCATGTAATACGAGGTGGTATGGTCTAAGGATGTCCAGACACAGTGAAAACTAGGGGTGGGTATTATCTGTGGGTGCCTTTGTAGGAGGCGATTTGTACCTGTCATTGTTGCAGTTCTTTCCAAGACCTTTATTGCTTTTATTCTTTCTTTTATTTATTGATTTTTCTTTCTTATTGCTTCAAGGTCTAACCAGAGGACATTGCCTTAGCGTGGTGACCAGAGCTGATAGTGTTACCCATGAGTATTTTCGCAGAAATGATAAGGCTGGCTCGTGATGAGACCCCCTTTCCCTTGGCCATGCAACCAAGGGCCACTGCCCTGGCATGGTGACCAGATAATGGCAATGTCATACTGCTAGATGCTTATGAACATAATGGGCCAGCTCATGATGAGACCCCCCATCCTCTTGGCTAGGTCTTGTTTTATTATTTTTCTTCGGGTCCCTTTTGTTTCTTATCAAGAGGCCTTTTATTTCCTTCTCGGGGATCCCTGGGCGAGGCATCTCCAGGTTTTATTTCCTATGGATTTTATCTTTTACCAGCTGCTTTTACCTCCTGGGCCTTTAGCCCCTTCTTCCCATAGGATAAAGTGTAACCCCTCAAATAGGTCATCCTAATGCCCGGACTAGGGGAAAGGGGTAGATTAATGGGAGGTAATATGTAAAATGATAATATGGTTGGAGCGGACGATGGCTCTTCAAAATCCCCCCTAGTGTCTAACCAAGACCTACAGATACAAGCTTGCTAGGGTACCCCATTTATCCCCCCAACCATGGTCAAGTGGGTTAGTGTAAGATCCAAGCAGTTGTCAGAAATCTAAGGAACCTAATGCATATATCTAAAAGTTATAATGATCAAACATGACACATACCATGATATTTGGACCAATTACCTCATGGAGCAAGAGTCTTCTCCGATGCAAGTCCAAGCCGATGGTGATGGATGTCGCTGCTACTGACAGGACATGTCTGATGAAGAAGAAGAAGGATGGGCCCTCCAGGGCCATGCTCAGGTCAATCCTGCTATCGGTACTCCATGTCTAGGACCTGTGGGCCTCGAGACATGATCTCCTAGTTATCCCATGAAATCGGGGATAACACTATGCTCGACTATCTTATATCTGATTGCCTCCCTTTTCACGTATTTAAAGTGCTCTTCTTGCTCGCTTTGAAAAGAGGGACGAACTCGTTAAATTCTATGGATTTTATTATCTAGTAGCCAATGATGTTAGAGATAATTGAGAAATAGATTTGTCCACAACATGACTATAGTTGTAATGATAAGGATAAGGTCGATAACAAATAAGGTTTCTATGTGGATGAATATGTAGTAATAATAACAATAATCTAAATTTAACGTCACGACCAAGACAAATACCAAATTGGTGTATGCGACCCCCTTGTTTGTGGGACAAGGGACCCCCTCCACTCAATGATTTGACTGCTAAAGTCTACAGAAGTGTACATACCCTACCCCCCTATGGATTTGAACTTGTGACCTCCAATGACAAAACACATGTTTTTAACCATTAGGCCCACTCAGGTTAAATGTGAGACCTCGATATGTTATCAAGATCAATGGACTAAATCCACTCATGTATGTAATAGATAGTTGTTGTGTGCTAGTGAAACATATCATCTTATGGTTTTGAGTGTTCAAAATTGTGCCTCAAGCACTCTTCTTATTTTGTATTTTGGTATCAAAACTCGAGGCAAGGTCCTCCAACATATTCACCAAAGAAGGAGGGCGTGAGTGATAGAATGATACAAAAATATTTAGATACCAGTTATAACATTTAAAAACTCATTTTAGCATCTAACTTGATTCAGAATAATTCTTGATCACATTGAGGTGATTTGCAAAAAAATGATGATGCGCTTCTTATCCAAAATCTCATAAAATAATGATTAATTTGAAGTATTATGAGATAACACAACATAAAATAAAAGTACTCAAATTATACAATATTGATGTCATAATTTACTTCATCTTCAAATCCCCTTTAGATAGTGAGACTGCTCTTCATTATCTCAAAATGTCAAATTACATTACAACATGGACTTACAAAAGACAATTTGGAAGTCACTGTTCAATTCCACTACTCAAACTCAAAAATAGAGTTTACCATTGAATTCCTTGTGAAATTCTGAGAAAAATGAGTATAAAGTTGACCATATGTTGAACTGGCTCAATTTCACCCTCTTTACATGCCAACTGGTGCACTATGGTGCTCATTAATGAGAATCTGAACTAACACTTATAAAGACAACATATTAGCACAAAAATAACATCACCATTGAACTCCTCTCGAGAAAACGAGAAAAATGAGTATAAACATGCCTATATGCGGTTAAAATACCTCATGGCACTCAAATTGACACACATCATAGCTTGGCTCTTCTCTTTGCACGCAAACCAATGTGTCTATGCCTCGGGATCCATGCACTACTCATTGGGATTTGTGTCTACATTAGATTTTCTTTTGTCTTGATTTGCGTGCTCATAAATAGACCTAGGTTAGAATAGAACCCCAACCTTCGTCCGAACTTCATGGCATACATTAAATAATTGTTTGGCAGGTAACTGTAACATGAGGCGCCTTTGGTGCAAAGGTTAAGGTATTTGGAAATGAGGGAGGAGGTCTTGGGTTCCAACTTGAGGACCTCTCCTCCTTTTGTGCTTTGTTCGAACCCCATGTTATAAATAGTATAGTGTGTTATATATATGCATTGGCATATTTATTTGTGGCATATAGTTCAACGACCCCCGCAGAATATGTGCATTGGTTACATCGTATACCATGTGATCATATACTATGGGTCGAGGGATAGGCCCTCAACCCTTTTTCTTCCCCCAATTATTACAATTTATAACTTAAATAAAATCCACCACATATATGGTTAAGAATCAATGTGATGGTGCAATTGATCCAGATTTATGAGTGAAACAAACTGACTAACAGTATGAATACAAAAACATAGAGATATGGAGAACAACAACATATATCCAGTGAACAATAACTTCTATTGAATAAATGAAATAGGTTGAAACTGTAAAACTTCAGAACTGAAAACAACTTGCTCGAATGGTGGTAGCTATCTCTGAGAAGAGATGTGGCTGCTACGCGCATCTGTCTGAAAAGAATGATTATAATGAGGCTCCATAGGCCTTTTTAACATTACTCATGAATGCCAAAACCCTAGACATCCAAAAACCTAACCCTAGGAGATGAAACGCCAAATGTTATGTGGGCCCCGATGGGTAAGTTGGTACCTCAACTTCTCGGGGTCGTAAATTTTGCATATAACCTTTGTTTTAGGTGCGTGATAGCTTGTTGGAAAGGTATTTTTGAGAACTACACGTTATGTCATAAAAATCTAACTCCGTCTATAGCTTGACTGTGGCAAGCCAAAAAAACACTATTTAGGGCCCCAAAATGGCCCTGAAAGTACATAAAGATGTACTGACATGAAAACGTCCAAACTAATCCAGTTGGATAGGTGGGTGGCCACCAATCTCCACCTGGAAGATGTGTAGGGCTTCAAACAACCTTGGAAGTGTAGAACCCACAATTACAAAGAAGTACAAAAGAACGTGTTGAACTAAAAATTGTCAAGAGGAGCCAGTTGGAATAGGTGGGTGGACACCAATATCCACTTGGATCAATCCTCCCCCCTTAGGAAGCAATGGTATCCATTGTGTTGAGTTCCCCCATTAGGTGAGGAAATGTCTGCTAAATTTGGCCCTGGGTGAGCCACTTGCCTTGGTGTAGGAGTTGCCCTACCTTGACAACCCGATAAAGTTGGGTCCTCTGCTAGCGAGTGCCCTTGACCTGTGTGTCCACTATTTGATCATTGGATGCTTGTTCCATGCAGTCAAGGTTGAGCTCTATTGGTGTTAGTTGTTCTGTGATCTCTAAGGTGTCCAATAATGGTGGAAAATATGGCCGAAGGAGGTCCACATTGAACACTAGGTGCAAGCCAAGGAAGGGTGGAGTGTTGAGCTCAAAATCATTCTACCCACAACCTTGGTGATAGTGTAAGACCCATAGTGAAGTGGGAGGAGCTTCCAATGGGGCCCTATAAGGTGCTCTTTCAACAAATGTAACTAGACCTTGTCTCCCACTTAAAACTGGTGCAGTACCATGTGTTGATCATGGCGCTTCTTGTACTTAGCATTAGCTTTTTGAAAAATCTCATGGACTTGTTGGTGGATGTGTTGAATCCTCTCAATGAATCTGGTGGATTTGTTGGCCTTATAATAAACATCGGAAGATTCTACCTATGCGGTGGTAGGAGGTAATGAAACATCAATGGGACCCAAGAGGTGGAATCCCAGCCCCGCCTGAAATGAGATATCGCTGGTGGAGCTATGGATATCCCTATTGTAGTTGTGTTGAACATAGGGAAGACTCTCATCCCAGGTACGTAGATGCTTAGAGTTGTACATGCGCAAGATGTGCAAAATCATCTGATTGATGAACTTTGTTTGGCCATCAGTTTGGGGGTGGAAAGCAGTGGATTTAGTGAGCTTGGTGTCCAACAGTGAACAGAGAATCAACAAAAATGTGTTGAGGAGCCTATTGTCCCGATGAGATATGATGGTATGTGGTATCCAAAAATGGACCCACATTGGTTCGAAGAAGAGCTTGGCAGTATCTGTCGTTGTGATTCTCTTCTTCCAGGCTGTGAGGATGGCCATTTTCGAAAACTGATCAACTACCACGAATACAAAATCATTGCCTTGCTTGGTGGATGGAAGGATATACATGTAATCCATCGATATGGATTCCCAAGTCATCTCGAGAGTAGGAAGAGGGGTGTATAAGCCTTGCTTCTTGATGGCTATCTTGGCAAAGGCACAGGCAGTGCAAGATTTGATATACTTGCTGGCGTCCTATCGAAGTTTTGGCCAATACAAATGTTTTTGTAGAATGACCACAATTTTCTCTATGCCAAAATGTCCTGCCATCGGACTGTAGTGAGCCTCCCAGATAATCTTTTCATGATCGCTTGAAGGAACACAAAGATGGCCAATATGGAATAAAAATTTGTCCTGAATGTGAAATTCGGTGACATTTGTGTATGTACTCAAGAGCTGATAGGTGGTGGCGAAGTCCGAATCTTGCTGATAAAGTTGGGGCCACTCAGATGCCTCATGTCCACAGGAATGGAGCACGGTGGTGAGTGTAGCCACGGGAGGTCGACTGAGGTAGTCAACAACATGATTTGTGTTCCTTGTCTTATACTTGATGTTGATATGGAAATTCTACAGGTAGGTGGACCACTTTTGATGGTGATCGTTCTGCAACTTCCCTTGTGTCTGTATGAACTACATAGGCTTGTGATTAGTGTGGATGATTGTCTCATTTCCCAGAATGTAATGTTTCCATTGATGACGTGCTTGTATAATGGAATACATTTCCTTGTCATAGGTGGGGTATTTTTGGACGGTATTTTAGAGTGTCTCATTATGGTATGCTATCAGATGATTGTGCTGAGTGAGAACTGTGCCTACAACATAGTCAGATGCATCAGTCTCAATCTCAAACTATTGCTATAGATCGGGTAAGGAGAGTACTGGAGCTGAGCACAAGAAATGCTTCAAATCATCAAATGCTCATTGTTGTTCCTTCTCGCATGTGAACTTTTCCCTGCCACCGCCCTTGGTCACTTGGCTGAGGGACCATGCAATATGGAAGAATTCCAACATGAACCGTCGGTAGAGGTTTCCCAGTCCCAAGAAGCTCCAAAGCTCAGTTAGTGTGGTTGGGGATGGCCAGTCATGGATGAATTGGATCTTAGTTGGATCAACATGTACCCCATGCTCATCAACAATGTAGCCCAAGTATTGGACCCTATTCATGCAAAAGGATCATTTTTCCAAGTTGGCATATAGCTTGTGCTGCTGTAGAGTGCTCAAAACCTGTTGAATATGCTACATGTGCTCCTCCCAAGTTCTGCTGAAAATGAGGATGCCATCCAAATATACCACCACAAAAGAGTTGGTGAAGGGTCTCAATACATCATCCTTCAACCTCATAAAAGTGGTTGGTGCATTTGTTAAGCCAAAGGGAATGACCATCTATTCGAAGAGACCTTCTTTAGATTTGAAAGTTGTCTTCCATACATGAGTTGGTTCGATGGGAACCTTGTGGTAGCCAAACTTTAGGTCCCCCTCGAGTTGGTCAAGAAGGTCATCAATTCTGAGAATTGGGTACCGGTTCCTGACTGTGATTTTGTTTAATGCTTTGTAATCAATGCAGATCCATTAGGTCTCGTCTTTCTTCTGCACTAGTACAATCGGTCTTTTGCAAGGGGAGGAGTTGGGTTTGTTGTGGCCATTTTGAAGTAGATCTTGGATTTCATGCTTGATTTCATTATTTTCCATCAGAAAGCGACGATAGACTGGTCCATTAGGAAGAGGTGCACCGGGGGTTAGATAAATTGGATGATTGACTTGGTAGTGCATCGGTACCTTGGTGGGTGAGGAGAATATGTCTCTGTACTCTTACATGATCTCGTCCACTTGATTCTGCTGCAAAGAGAGGCTCTGTGTATAGGCCACATATGTGGAAATGACCTTCTACTTACTGTGAGAATGGTTCACAAAGAATATGAAATTCCCGGTATGTGAAATGACTTTACTGCATTTCTTAGCAAATATTAAAGAAATAGAGGTAGGCAACGCTACCTCTGGTATCCTGTACAATTTTCTACCCAAAGTAATAATAACACTGCAGGGTCTAGAATCATACACAACATGTCACTTCCACAAATATGGTTGTCCTAAAATAAAATCACAAACTTCAAGGGGACAAATATCACACAATGCCTCGTCTTTGAAAGGCTCGATGTCGTAGGGAAGACGACACTATTGAATGACACAAAGATCTCTTCATTGGTGAAGCCAACTAATGGTGTAGGGTTGTGGCGGTGTCATAGGCAGGTCCAACCACTTGATGACCTTTGATGAGATCAGGTTCTTCTAACTACCACTATTGACAATGAAGTGAAGCAGATCCCCCTTTACCCACATCTACGAGTGAAAGAGGCGCTCCCCTTCCTCTGGTTCTTCTGGTCTGCTTGGATGGAATTTGGTGGTAGTGACAGTGGCACTGGGTTAAACATCGATAATCTGATTCCCTCTTTCTGGATTTGATTCAGAGTTAGAATCGACCTATGACTCAGAATCTTTCATCTCGACCACGAGTGAATGCTTGGAGCGAAATTCTTCAGTGTTGTGCCAAGGGATTTTATGGTATTCACATCATTTTCCGATGTCCTTCTTCAACTTTTCATTACCCTTATTTTGTTGTGTCTTTGATTGGTTGTCCTGAGAGTGGTCATCTTTGCTCTGTCCCTTTTTATGTGGGTTTGGGTCGCCTTTGCCCTGCTTTGGCTGTGAGGAGTTTGCATATCCAAACTCTCGCCTCTTCTTCTTAAATTTTTTCTCAATATTGACAACATATCTATAAGTCGTACCCAATGATGCAATGTTTAGAAACTCCATTTATGTTTGAATGTATCTACGAAAACAACCATGATATTTGAGCACCAAATGTCATTTAGATTCTTTGATACCCAATTTGGTGCGCAGGGTATGGAAAATATTGGTGAAATCTGGTACTGCTTGGTTCCTTTCCTGACACAATGTGGTCCATCTTGTGTACTGGTCCTCATAGCTTCCAACAAGGTAGTACTATTCTTTAATGGCATTCCTGAAGGAATCCCATTTGGTGGCGACCGCAAATATTGCAGATTCCTCTTTGGCCCTTTGCTTAGAGTAAGTATCCCACCAATCCTTAACATGGGGGATGACCTTTAGGAGTGCAAAAGTAATCTTTTCCCTATCGGAAAAATTGTGGACCGAAAATACCCTTCGAGAAGATTCTGTTGGATATAATATCATTGATGTCAACGGTCGATGTGATGATCTATTGTTAATGATGAATTACCACAGATGAGATTGTCATTAATGTGAACAAGTATATAAGTTAAGCAGAAGATTTCAAACAACATGATCGAAAGTGAAAGCTTAGGAGGAGGAGCGAACATGAGAAGCGAATAGTATGAAGATAAAAGATCAGAAGGAAGAGCACACTGCATAGTATATCAGGTAGCAGAAGAAATTTTTGATTATTGTTGATCACGACAGGATCAACAATGTTCGTACTATAAAATATTAAGAGGGTTAGCGAACATAGAGATCAAAACTCAGAAGGAAAAGTGTAGCCTCAACAGTCGTCCGATCAAGAGGTTGACCATTGAAAGACCGTGACTGTCGGATCTACAAGCCATCAAACTTAGGAATGAATTGCGGTGAGAGAAAGTAGAATTAAACCACATGCTATTTATAATCCCACAATCCGTCTAGATCGTCAGATCACACAGCTTCAATGATATACAACTGCGGTTGATACAACTAACGACCAGTTTAAGTCACATTAAATCGTGATCGTCGGATGCGCAATCGCAAAATCTACAACAGGGATAGATTGCAGAGATTGAAAGGTAAATTAAATCACTCGTAAATTGTAGTTCTGCAATCATCGACAATCATTGATTTGCTTCAAGAATCTCAACAGTCGTCGGATCATCTCAATGTGGAAGGATAGGATAAGAAGGGCTAAAGGTTGAGATTCAGATTAGCCGAATACCCATCAGTCGACAGATTAAATCCAATACCCGTCAGCCATCAGATCGTGTTAAAGTGGAAGGACAGGATAATTCTACAAGAGCTGCATTCTAGAATAGATCAAACCATTGATCTAGAGAACCCAATCAACGAACATAATTTACTTCGGGTATAAAGAAGGGAGGAAAGTATGCCCTGTTAGTTTGAGATTTGAAATACTCGGAGCCCAAAAATATGAAGTAAATAAGGACCGTTGGATTTCGAGGACATACGAGGACTGTTGGATCATGACTGTTAGTCAGAAGACCACATCAACAAGGACATGTGGTAGACCGTGTCAACAAACCACGTCTGCAGTATACGTCAGCAAGGACACATGGCACAGTCAAATAATGACAAGTGTCAAGCTGAATCGACATTTATGGTATGTGAAAATCATGAATCAGAGTGACACGTGGAAGCTACTCGGCTCGTGACACATCAACAAGTGATGTAAGAAACTTACATCACTATGAGAGTTTTTCTTTGGGAGATATACCATCAGTACTTTCCCCAAGTCCCAAAATCTCGAATGTTGNGATCTGGAAATCACATCGCGAGCGTCCTCGACCATCGATCTACTTAGTGGAAGGATAGTGTAAGCAGAAACGTTAACCGACAAGAAGTGGTCTCCATCGTTGATGACTCACACAACAAGTGATCACTTCAGAGGAAAATGGAGCAACATTTATTCGAAACCTCTGAAGTCCTAAACACCAAAATTGCGAAAGGGACACACATCAGTAGATTGACAGCTTCGAAGATTTGACATGCTGGAAGTCACGAAAACCCGAAGGGTAAAGTTCCAAAATTACAACAACCATCCATCTCAATGCATGATTAAGTCATAGCCGTCGGATTCAGTAGTGAAAGGATGAGTGTGAGGTCTAAAGAGGACCATTGATATGTCTCCACGAAATAAATGTGAACCGCCTGATTGTTTCGGCGATATCGTAATCGGGAATTCTAAAATATTGGAAGTCATGAAGACCCGAAGGTCAAAGTGCCGAAATTTTGTCAGCCATTCATACTCATCAGAAGATCAAATCGTAACCATTGATTTAATAAAGCACTCAAGCACTCGTTTGGCTTAGCATCTGGTTACCGTCGATGGTCATATGATATAAGATTTTTAAAAGGAAACTGTTATACATCTCTATATTCGGTAAGCCCGTGGTTCTGTAATGCTCGGTCATATGAAATGGCTTGAAGGAAGCACCTCCATAGAATTTGGTCTCTGTAAAAATAACAGAGTTTCAAGATCGAGTATAAAGGATTAAATTGATCCATGACTGTGATCAATTTATGAAAAACCTTCACGGTAAAATAAATAAACAATAATTAAGATTAATTAATCGAAGAGGTGCGATGGTCGAAATGAAGGGACACATTGTTTCACACTCATGTTGTTTTGAAGAATATATAAACATGAAAGAGTGAAATAAGAAAGAGTCTCTGCACTTCAGAATAGAAGATCAAAAGATGAAGTAGAGTCCAAGAAGATATCAGAGGAAAGAAAATGTGAATTACAGAGAGAAGATGAAATGTGGTGATGAGTGTTTTATGGTATACCTCTGATCATAAGATAGAGTTGATTTTATATGGATCACTACTACTGGAGTTGAATAAACTCTAGTTGGATAGACTGGGTTCTATCAACAAGCTGGGTCTTGCAACAAGCTGGGTCTTGCACCAAGCTGGGTCTCGACTGAGAGTTGGTACTCTCTAAGGGGTTGTTCTCCTTACTTCAGTTGGTGATGAAACAATAGTTAGTGCTAAAGAAAATCCTCTTTCACATATATTCATATTACTATGTTCATATCAATTATACAAAAGCTTATACAAGCATCTGGTGTCTCTATGTCCATTGTGATTATGATTTGATTGTTATTAATCTGTTCANCTTCAATTGGTATCAGAGGGAAGGTCCCTTCAAACATAGTTTAAACATTGGATGGAAGATCCTGAAGAAATGGGTGGACATATGGCTGTCTCCGCAATTGAAGCTCCTTTATTCAATGGAATAGATTATTCCTCATGGAGAGAAAATATGAAACAATTTTTGAAGTCAAAAGGATCTGAGGTTTGGAATTCAGTGGTAAGCAATCCATGGGACTTAACTACATCAAAGAATCTATCCAAAATTATAGTCCAAAGAAGAGAAAGGAAGAACAATGAAGTGGAATTGAAGATTCTTCTCAATGGATTATCAGATATAGTCAAGGAAATCATAGGACTATACACATCTGCCAAGGACTTATGGATGAAATTAGAAAATATGTATCTAATAAAAAATGAAGACACAGAAGACATTCCTATCAAGGATGAAGATGAAGACTCAACCATCAGTAAAAGGAAGGACTCTCCACAATATTTTGTCTGCAATAGTAGTGATATTGAATCCTCCTCTGCAAGTAAAGAAGAAGACTCTGATACAATAAAAAAATGTTCTGTTAGCATTTATCCCATGGAAGAAGAAGAAGAAGAAGAACTATCAAAGGCCAAACAAAAGGTTGATTGGAGTCTCTTTGAATACCTATATCACCATAATGAATTAGACTATAGCTATCTTCATGATTACACTCAAGAATTTCTTGAAAAGAGTCAAAATCATGTCTTGGAGATAAAGAAAATGCTCAAGGACAGTGAAAAGATAATATATGAGCAGGAAAATCGGTTAGAAGATAAAGAAGAGGAGATCGAGAAGCTGAAGAAATAAATTAGTCAAGTA
>SNQJ01S0195934.1:0-17463 GCA_010110895.2 Picea sitchensis
ATTTTGCAAACTTAGACCAATTTACCCCACATGCATCATGGGAATTGTTCTCCTCTCACTCTCTCATATATAATCGAGGTGAAGGAGGTCCTTCAAGCATGCAATGGAGTGTGATGTAAAGCTTGTTGTGAATGAAACATAGACAACATCTCTTTCTCTTAGGAGATAAGCTACCACCATTCTAGCCAGTTTGTGTCTATAATATTCTGTTATTTTTATTCATCGATAGAAGTTGGGTTTCACTGTATTTTTGTGTTCTTTTCTATGTTTTGTTTGTATCTCATTTCATTATCAATATAATACAGATCAAGATTGAAAGTTGGAATTCATCACTGGAAAGAATGGTAGATAGGTTAACAAAGGGAGGGGCTAAATGGGGGGGACACTTGGCACCCTCTCATTTGTGTGGGTTAAAAAATTGCATGATGGGGAGAAGGAGGCTTTATGATCCTTAATGAGAATGATTGATTTTTGGTTTCACGATTGACAGTTGGAAAGATATCTAGAGTGAAAATGTCGGTGATTTAATGTTTCTAACTTTGGACAAATGGGACACTTGGCATACCATGTGAGATGACATAACCATTTTGAAGCTCTCGAGTCTTGTTTTGAACACTAACACAATACCTATGAAACCACTACCTGCCTATCTTGTGTTTGGATGGTAGATCACTTCAGAAGGCATTGATCATGTTAAATTTATATAGCTTGGATCTTTTAATCAAAAGTAATTGGCATGTGTCTACGAAGGCTTCAGATTAACATAAAAATGTGGAAAATTCGTGAAGTTTCGTGCAAAATTAGCATTTGATTTCAACATTTGAATGCATTAAGAGAAGCGAAGTACACTCTTCAACCCAATATGGATGGATGTGCAATGTAACACAACACTATTAAACTAAACAACATAAAGGTTGAGGTTCATAATATAAAGGTGAATAAATAAAATCCAGTTATAATAATTGAAAAGAATAATGAAAAATGGACCATAATAATAAAATAAACCAACATAGATCCATATTAACCCCAATCCTTTAAGCATCAAGAAGTTTTTTCTTTAGTGTCTTTTTAATCCCTCTCAATGCTTAATAGATAAAGGGTTAAGATGGATCTATGTCGGTGATAACAAAATTATGGGCTCATGGGATCGAGATTCACAAACAAAAGTACTAATAGTTGTTGTTGTTGGGGAAGGATGATCACGCACAAGGAGGTCTTGGAGGAAGGTTGGAGATAAGGCCTTTTGAAATATAGGCTTGGTGTTAGGGAAATCATGTTCCATGGAATGTGGGAATCAATCCTTTATTGTGTTAAATGAGTCAAATTCACCATCTTTAGGAGTAATATAAAACAACATTGAAAGTTAAATTAAACACTACCTATAATTAAGTTCACTTCCTTTTTTGTTAAAAGAACTGGGATAATTTTTTACTCAAAATGTTTGTGATAAGTCTCACAGAGAGAATCTTACATTGGAAAAACTCAGCCTATGTGTCACTGTCAAAATCATGTTGTAGCATTGCTACAACTACAAGCAGTCTATCAAAATATATATATTTGTACTAAATAAGAGCTACAATGATTTTTACTATAAATCCTATAAAAAATGCCTAATAACAAAATGCTAAAGCAATACATAAGAGGGCTACGTAATTGAAGGGTCTTGCTTATCTTTCTCCCCTTCTAGTGACTTTGGGGGCGAATTCAAATCAGGTACCTGCCAGGGGGGGTCTGGAAAAGAAGAAACATTCGAGATGACCGTGTCTGAACTTGACATGGATGGAGAAGCTGGTCGAGAATGAAATTCCTCAACTTTTGAACAAATGGCGTCTACCTCGTCACACAATTGTTGTTTCCCTTTCCTATGCTCAATGAGCAGTTCCATTGTGGTCTACAGTTGGGATGAAAAATTGGTGAGCCCGATATGTAAAGCATTCATTGAGTCCACCAAAGCCTCCTGCTCCTCATCATGAAGCTCCCGTCACCAACGTGCAACAGTGAAACGTCTATTCACCACAATTCCACCTCCCCTTTCCGCATCAACAACTTTCTCTATGAAATTAGCCTGAGTATTTACTAAAAGACTAAGAATATCAATAATATCGAATAGGCTAATTCCATAGGATTTCATACCAAATTCATTCTCCCTAGAAACCACTTTTCTTCATTTAAGCCAACTTTCCTATGTGTGGAAGGACGCCACCCTTTAATATGATTTGTTTCTAGATTTGGTTCCATGAAATGAACCATCGTGCCATTCATACGAAGAGACCTGTACCAGGAATGGAAGCCATCATTACCATAAATGGTTGATGTAATCCTCGATTGTACTGACGCTAACATGGTGTGGGATAGTACTGAATCCATATGGATAGGAGCAAGTCAAAAACAAATACCATTCCAAGAGAGAACACATGCGAGATTTAAAGAGGAGTGCTTAAAATATAGAGGGAAAGGTGTATGAGGGGAAAGGACCACATGTTTGCAGCCTAGAACACAACGTGCTCAAATATAAGAGCCCACATGTCCTATCCACAAAAGCATCTGAGCTAGAGGTAGAGAAGTTTAAGACATGACCTTTGAGTAGTGGCAGAGGAGAGATTGAGCCTGAACAAATACCCACATTTAGATCATATAGAAATTTCATAAGCTAGATTTAGGGGATGTGGTGGCGAGAAGCCTGGCCATTAATTCCAAGGATTCTCGATCGGTCTTGAATGGCATGATTGGCTTGAAGGTTAGCTTGGGAGTTATTATTCTAGAGAACATGGTAAAAACCAAGAGAATGGAAGGCTTCTATCTCTTTGAGAATTCTTATGAGGATATTTTTGAGCATCATATCATAGGGGAGAGATCTTTTCCTAACATGGTTTATGACGACCTTTGAATATCCTAACATGGTGAGAGTTTCAATTCCTTGAATCTGAGCCAGTATTAGTCCTTGGAAGAGGGTGTGTGTCTCAGCTTGATTATTTGTTGCTAGATCCAGACTCCATGAAAATGAGAGTCTGTTTTGCCCTCATGGGGAGAAGATAACCCCACCTACTCCTTCCACCCATGGGTTACCTTTCAAGGCACCATCAAATCTTAAAACATTTTTCTCATGATTTTTCTTCCATATTTCAAACTCCTGAGTTGGTAAGCAGATTTGCCAAGGAATACTCGGGGGACTTTACATAGTGTGCTGAGATTGGCTTGCTCTGGTTAGCTAAAATTGGTGGAGCTGGATGTATTTTTCTGGAGTGAAATGTTGCTACATGTTTGACTTCAAGTTTTTCTGATTGAAGAACTCAATCATTAACCCCATACACTTGGTGTCCACCTATTTTGAGGGGGAAGTGGCACTTGAAAACATAGCTCTATTACGAACAAGCCAAATCTTTCAAGTTGCAAATTTTGGCACTTTCATAAACATAACTTTAAATGTATGCTTATTAGTTAGAGATCCTTGATATGATGAAAGCCAACTTCTAAAAAGTTGGGAGGGGGAGGATGGCCATCGAATCAGAGGATATAAACCATGCAAAACCAAGACCCATGCGTATTTGGAAAATGTGCATTTCAAGAAAAGATGAGGAAGAGTTTCTTCAGCCTGGTAGCAAAGAGCACATCTGAAGGGTCCATTGAAGCCCCTTTCTTGCAGATTCTCCCTTGATAGGATTTTCCCATGGGAGAGCATCCAACAAAACATATTGATCTAGAGGAGGCTATCCATTGCCTATATTCTATTCCACACTCTCGATTTGGGGGGAAGAATGGATTGCACCATAAGAGCATCATATCCAACTGTTGATATTATGGTAGTTGCGGGGGGTATTAACCTCCATGTATAACCTCTAACCAGATTAGAATGTTCTGGAAACTAGAGAAACCCTAAACAGATGTATAGAAACCCTAGAAGACATGTCGTCTCATAAAATAATTAATATTTAAGTATTGGCCTATAAAAGAAGAAGTCGGCCTAGACGGGAGACAAAGAGCACTATAAATAGAGGGCACTTGAGCTCATTTGGTCATTCACACTCTCACATCTCACACAAGAGAAGTGGTGCGCAAGATTGGAGAAGGAGTGCAGTTGCAGCTACTGCAACTGGAATTTTGGTCTTGGTTTCTTGTTTATGGACTTTATGTTTGGTGCACTATTCTTGGAGAAAGAGAGATATGTTATCTCTTGGTTATCTGTTCGGTCTAATATTGCTTCCAAAATTATTTTGTTTGTCAAGGTTATGGTGTTCGGGGGTGGTTGCATGCCTATGGTTGGGTGACAATATTGAGATATTGTCTATGGAAAAATGAGCACATCTCTTTTATTCTAACAAGTTATAGGCCCACACTATCTTCGGACAGTATAACCACCGGAAGATAGATTTGGAAGTTATTCGTTAACCTCCTTGTGGCATCAGTTACAACTACATCAAGGTTTTCTAATTACAAAGTTGCAAAAAACCCTAATCCTTGTGTTCGAGAACTTTTGGTGAAGCATTTGACCTAATTCCTTGAAATCCTAGTGCACCCTAGCCTAGCGCACCTCTTGTTATCCTCAGCTAGCAAAAATGTTAGGTTTGAATTTTTTGTAAAACTCAAAGTCAAAGTCAAAGGTTGACTTCTGGTCAAATTGATTTTGTGGCCAAAGTTGAAATTATAGAGTTTCTATCTTATTCTAATCATTGAATCTTCTGATTCTGTTTCTAATCTCTTATTGTCAAGATGGTATCGAGTTTCATATTAGAAGACAAGTGGGACAATGCTACAAGACCTCAAAGGTATGCACTTGTATATGTTATCCAAGTTATATCATCTAGCAAAACATGAGTGTGTTTGTAGGGAAAGTACTAGAGGCCTTGTCCAAGTTGTAATCTTGGATTCATTGCATTCAGAAGAACAAGCTCACCCTCCATAGCAAGTGAAGCTTCAGGTTCCAGGTTTGATTAAATTGTCAAGCTTCAAATTTGTATATATTGAGGGTGATATTTGCTACATTACAAAAAAAGTCTTTGAAAGGTTCTATTATTTCTAGGTGCAATGAATACTTGATTGCATATGAATACCATTGATATATATGACCATTGTACTTGTTTGCAAGATGAACTAACATTTCCTCTAGAGAGATATTTCTTGTTTGCTATTGTTGTTGTTGTTTTGGGCAGGTACCCTTGTGAAATATGTTTGATGAACAATATTTGCGAAAGTTGTCATAGAAGAAGTTTATAAGGATTACACAATGCTTGCAACAAATACCATATGGGCAACAATCAGAACAAATAGAAACAAACTTAAAGAGACTCATAAAGAAGTTAGCAATCAAGAGGAAACTAGAATAAACTTGTGACACTTTGCAAAAAGCAAGAAGGATGCAGACGAAAGCATGGACTCTCTCAGATGGAGGGAGATGATTACACAATTCCAAAAGAAGAGCATGAATATTGCTCATTCAGGCATTAGGAGGGAGCTAATCCCCAATAATATGATCCATTAAAGAATCTATGAATACTATGAAGTGTACATCCATGTTCTTCATTGGAAGTAGCAGCCATGATAAGCAACACGTGTTCAGCTTGACTCTAGAAGAAGTCTTCTTCGAAAAGAAGCATTGAATATCTCTGGTTGTCCATCTGCAGTTATGTTCCTATGATGAAAGGAAAAAATTGGAACCTTCAAGAAGGAAGGGCATGGAATCTATAGAAGATTCCATGGACTCCAACGTTGAAGAAGAAAGTTGTGATGAAGAACAATGTCTGTGAGAAATTGTGAAAAAGACTTATAAATGGAAGCATTGATAGATACAAGGCTAGAGGGTTCTCCCATAAGGAGGGAGAAGACTATGATGAAAACTTGTTCCAATATACCTCTACCTAAGTCATTATATCTCTTGCAGTATCCATGGTTTGGAGTTTAGATCAGATGGATGTAAAGACTGTTCTTCTCAACAAAGTAGTTGAAGAAGAAGCGTATAAAACAACCTCGAGGTTTTGAGGTATACTAGAAAGAGAACAATGTATGAAGATAGAAGAAGACCTTGTATGAATTCAAGCAACCTGGTGCATAACCTCTCATGTATAACAAAAGCGTGGTGAAAACTTCCTATGACAGAGGAAGTGTATTGAAATGATTCTTCAGAAGTCCGGGATGATGGATTGCAAATCTATGGAAAACTCCCACGATGACAGATTTGAAGAATATGAGAGACTTTGATCCAGTAGATTCATCCCTGAATCGACAATTGAATGGCTTGTTAATGTATTTGGAGAATACTCAACCAGATATTTGCTTTGCTGTGAAAATAGTTCCAGGTGGAACTTAGCCATGAAAATTGAATACACTACTAGGTTACTAAAAAGGGGTCTTGACTTTGATATTTCCCCTCACAAAATTCTCGTCGAGGATATCTTGTGCAACATTGAAAATGGTATTAAAAACCTTTCAGATAATGTTAAAGAAGAAATCAGACAAGACTGCTCAGTAATTCTCCGTAGAGTAAAACCACCAAAGAGCAATATCACTAAAGAAGATTTTGTGGCTTTAAAATCCCTAAACAATAATAGGAATTTAGTAGTTCTAAAAGCAGACAAAGGTGGGGTTGTTGTCATTATGAACAAGGATAATTACATTGAAAAAATGCTAGACCACCTCAATAACAGTGGAAGTTATAAGAAGCTTAATAAAAATCCCCTAAAAAAGATTGCAAGGGAAGTCTCCAATGCCATTAAGTTAAGCAATGTAAATGATGATGATAGAAAGAAATTGCTTGTTAGCTGCCCTTCCACCCCAAGGATCTACGAGCTTCCCAAAATTCATAAGGAAGGGGCCCTGCTTAGACCTATTGTCAACACAATAGGTAGTCCTACTTATCAACTTGCAAAATATCTGGCTCATAAACTCAAACCCTTAGTTGACAATACTAGCTCTTTTGTTAAATATTCCACCTTCTTTGTAAACAAGATCAAAAACATCAAATTGGACAAGGATGACACCCTTGTAAGTTTTGATGTTGTTTCTCTCTTTACTAAAATTCCCATTGATGGAGCTATGGAGGTCATCAAGAACGTCACTCACCAAGGTACTGCTAAGTTAGTTGAAATGTGTTTGAAATCCACATTTTTTAGTTTCCAGGGTGACGTATATGAACAAACTTGTGTGGTTGCTATGGGATCCCCCCCCTCTCCCATTATAGCTAATTTATTAATGGAGGTTTTGGAAAGCAAATTCCTTATCTCCTCACCCTTCCAACCCAAATACTGGAATAGGTTTGTCGATGATACTTTTGTCATTTGGCCCCATGGTTGTGACAAATTAAAGGAAATTGTGAATCACCTCAGTAAACAATCTGATCACATCAAATTCACTATGGAGGTTGAAGATAAAGGCAGTCTTCCTTTTCTAGATGTTAGAGTCATAAAATGACCTGATGGATCCTTAGCCCACCAAGTTTATAGAAAGAAAACTCACACTAAACAGTACCTTCATGCCAATTCCCATCATCACCCTGCCCAAAAATTAGGGGTTCTCAACACCCTAACTACTAGGGCCTTCAGAATCTTTGGAACACCTTGATGAAGAGAAAAATCACCTCCTCAATGTTTTCAAGGATAACAACTATAAAAAACATCAGGTGATTAAAGCCTTTCGAAATGCCACTAAAACACCTAGAAATATAGAACAAACAAATAATGATGCCTCCAAGGTTTTCTTACCTTACATACAAGGGACAACAGACAAGCTTGCTAAGATTTTGAAGAAGAAAATCATTGGGGCAACTTTTAAACCCTTAAACACTATTAGGAATTCCCTTGGGTCAATCAAAGACCATGTTGATCCCATTGAACAAAAGGGTGTCTGTATGATCTCGTGCTCGTGTGATAAACAATACATAGGAGAAACAGGTTGTTCCTTTAGAATTAGGATCCAAGAACATGTCGTTGACATCAAGCACAATCACACTTGTCCCTCAGCTTTGGTAGAACATTCAAACAAAACTAAACATCACATTTGTATTGAAGATGCCAGAATTCTTGCCAAGATAGGTCACTATCACAATAGGAAATTTAGGGAAGGCATCAAAATTGAAAAACAACATAACAATCTAAACATAGATGATGGGTGGAAAATTAGTCAAAATTGGATCCCAACACTAACCACAAAGACTGATTCTATAAATTAATTAATAAACAATATATTTTTTAGGTTTTATATTTTTATATTTCATATTTTAATAAGTGGGCTCTTCATAAAAAAACTTTTCATGTATGTATCCACTTGTTTTATCATTTTTCCTTCATATCTCAAAAACATTTCTTGATGATGGACCACATTGGTTTGGTCCGAAACATCGAAAATAAAAAAACCAATGTGATGAATCCGAAAGAACTACCTCATCAACTACAAAGCATGCCTTGAAATATCTTTGTGGGACGTTTGAGTTATGATATACAACTGCATGGATTTATCAATTCAGATTGGGCAGGGAATGCAGATGACATAAGAAGTGCTTCTTCGATATGTTTCAGTTTGAGATTTTCCACGATATCATGGGATAGCAGGAAACATAAGTCTCTTGCACTCAACACTGCATAAGCATAATATATTGCAACTTGTGATTCTTGTACAAAAGCAATGTGGCTTTGTAAGATGGTTTCTAGACTGCTTGATCAAGTGATGGATTCAACTATGATATATTGTGATAACCAGAGTTGTGTGAAGTTCTCAGAGAACCTGGTGATCAATGATAGGTCGAAGCACATTGAGATAAAATACTATTTTCTCCATGATAAAGTCTAGAGGGGAGAAGTGGTTCTCAAGTATATCTCCATTGATGAGTAGATAACATATATTTTGGTAAAGCCTCTGTCTAAGATGAAAAGTTTGCATACTTAAGGGACAAGCTAGACTCGTGGAGATGACTTCCTTATTGAAAAGGGAAGTGATTACCCCCAGGTTGGGAGGGAGCACTGATATGTTATTGATATATGGACAATCATTTTCCAGTTTGGAAAATGGTCAAGATCAAACAGTCATTTTCGTAATGAAAATGGTTCGATAGTTGTTGATGTACCATAGACAATGATTCCCCTTGTGGCCAGTGTGGGGGAATGGTCTAGGACAATCATTCTTCTTGGAAGTCACTCTGAGTAGTGGTCAAGTAGAATGGTTTGCCTCTATGGGCAATCATTCTTTCGAAGTTCATAGTTGTGAGCAGTTTTGAAGAATGGTCTGTTATAAGAGTTTGGTGCAGGACAATCATCTCCATAGGAAATGGTTTGGACAATCATTCCCTAGGGCATACTCATTCTCTCCAGGTTGCACCGTGATTAGTGTCAGAAGAATGGCCCAGTTAGGTGAATGGTCCAGGTTCAACAATCAGGGATAGTCATTCCCTAGGGCAGACTCATTCTCTTCAGGTTGCACTGTGATTAGTGCCAGAAGAATGGCCCAGTTAGGTGAATGGTCCAGGTTCATAAATTAGGGACAATTATTCTTCTATGCTTGAGAAGAATAGTCCAGATAGCCCATGGCTGATGTTTAACTTTCCGAGGGAAAATACTCTTCCAGATCTCACAAATGCGAGTGGAAGAATAGCCCAAGATGACTCAGTTTGTATCATGATATTTTTATGCATGTTGATATTAGATGATATGATTGCTATGGAGACTATATGTCTCTGGATATTAGCTATATTCTACTGTGGTGGATGTGATCCACTGTGAGTCACTGGTTAGTAGTAGTGTGTTACTAGGAGTGGTTGTGTACCACTAGATAATATTTGTATACTACTATGAATAGACACAGTTGTGTTCTATTGAATGGCATTGTTGTGATTGCCATGGAGACTACCACTAGTGTTGGAGATGATTTCCAGCTAGATGGATAGTTAGTGTGATTACGAACATACATTCTTCATGCGGAGAATGGTCCAGGTAGGACATATTGCTGGTGGACAGACATTCTTCCTATGGAGAATGGTCCAGGTTGACAGATTGCTGATCTACCATGGATAACTATTATTCTAGTACGTATGTCTGGATTAGAGGAATGGTTTGTCTCCTTGAGTTCACAATAGTGACCAAAGTGGAGAGATTGGTACAAGACATACATTTTCCCTGAGTTCATAGTAATGGCCAGAAGGAAAAATGGTCCAAGACAATCATTCTTCTAGGACGTATGTCCAGCTTAGAAGAATGGTCCTTGTATCCCATGGGGTGGATTTCAACAACTGGGAGGAATGACATTATTCTAGAATGTAGGTCCAAATTAGAAGAATGATCCTTGTATCCCATTGCAAGAATTTCAACATCTTTTGGGACAACTGTTCTTCTAAGATGTATGTCCATAATAAAAGAATGGTCCTTGTATCATTTTGTTGAGTAAATGACTTATTCAACATCATGTCTGATTACTCAGATGGAGTATGGCTTCGAAAGATGATGCAGTTGTTGCTATCATATGATATTGATAGTGGTGATGTTTCTCGTGAGTTGTTCTACGTGATCATGAGATAGCCTGTGTGGCTATGATGGTACTATCGGTTGAATGGTTTGTTTGTGCTCAAGACCATTGCCTTTAATACCTCCCTATCTAGGAGGGAGTATTGATATTATGGTAGTTGCGGGAGGTATTAACCTCCATGTATAACCTCTGACCATATTATAATGTTCTGGAAGCTAGAGAAACCCTAAACAAATGTATAGAAACCCTAGAAGACATGTCGACTCGTTAAAAGAATTAGTATTGGCCTCTAAATTAAAAAGTCAGCCTAGACACGAGACAAAGAGCACTATAAATAGAGGGCACTTTAGCTCATTTGGTCATTCACACTCTCACAACTCACACAAGAGAAGTGGTGCGCAAGTTTGTAGAAGGAGTGCAGTTTCAACTACTACAACTGGGATTTTGGTCTTGGTTTCTGGTTTATGGACTTTCTGTTTGGTGCATTATTCTTGAAGAAAGAGAGATATGTTATCTCTTGTTTATCTGTTGGGTCTGGTACTGCTTCCAGAATTATTTTGCTTGTCAAGGTTATGATGCTCGGGGGTGGCTTCGTGCCTATGGTTGTGTGACAATATTGAGATATTGTCTATGGAAAAACGAGCACATCTCTTTTATTTTAACACCAGCATGGATAGAGTAAGAACCTGTCCCCCAACCACGAGAATATATGTTTGAAAGATGCGACAGGGCACAACCTTTAGGAGAGAGGCAAAGAGACTGGAATAATGGAACGAGGGGAGGGGGGAGATTATCTAGATGCCAGCCATCCCAAGAGCCATGAGAGTGCCATGTTTGAGAGGTCAAATAGAGTATTGATTCCATGCTCAGAGCACCATGATATCAGAGGTAACATTCCCTCTTCTTCTTGTAGAGGAAGGTTTCCCATTATGTTATCTCTCCAAATGGAGATTTGATGCCCATTTCCGAGAATCCAAGTTGCTTTTCTTTGGAACAACGGGAGAGAAGCCTTCAACAACTTCCAATGGGACAACCAGGTTGGCGGGGTGGGGAAGAATCTGGACATCTTAGCCTATCCCCCTCCAAATATTTATTAACTAACACATTTTTCCACCATTCTTGCTTTCCAATAACTAGGTGCCACAATATTTTTGCGCCCAACATTAGGTTGGACAAGAACAAATCTAATATTCCCAAGCCACCATGACTCTTTGGCACTCTTAAAATGTTCCAATTAACACAATGCATTCTTTTAGTGTTAGTCTTTCCCCCTGGCCAAAGGATTTTCCTTATTTATTGAGTTATGGAAGACTTCACACTGGCTAGAGTAATGAGGAAGGAAAATTGAAAAATGGGGAGGGCGTAGAGAACAGATTTTATCAACACCACCCTCCTTGTTGGATTTAGCCATTGTGAACCCCGATGGGTGAATTTTGAATTGATTTTTTCTATTAAAGGGGCCCATTCCAAATGAGAAAGATTCTGGAGACAAATGGGGATGCCCAAGTATTTAAAAGAAGTCCAATTTTTCAGTAGCAGAAATTGGAAAATGTTGGCAATACTGTTGGCCACTCTAGAGTTGGTATTCCAAACATAACTATGACTTTTCTTTCTATTTATTTACCCCCCCAAGGCTGTCATAAACTCGTCTAATATTACCTTGAATCTTCTGGCAATTATAGTGGATGCCCCTCCTAATAACAAAGTATCATCTGCAAATCGAGAATGATTTATTCTTTTATCCCTATGGGTGATTTTTATACCTGAGAATACGTTTTGATCGACGCGCCTGCTCCAACTTTCTTCTCAAAGCTTCTTCCATCAAAATATACAGAAGAGGATAGAGGGGGTAGCCTTGTCTAAGACCTCGAGAGAGCCTAAAGAATTATGTCGACCTTCCATTAATCATAGGGGAAATCCAAGGAGCATTGATACATGAGGAAATCTATGCTAAGAGATCTGCTCCAAAGCCAAATCTAGTTAATACTGCAAAGAGAAAACTGTGTCGGACCTTGTCAAAGGCATTTTCCATATCCAGTTTTATAACCATCCCTTTTTCATGCCTCCCCCTGCTTGAATGAATAAATTCTTGGACTAACATGATGTTATCCATCATTTATATTTTCTCCACAAATCCCCCTTGATTTGGAGACATGAGATTAGGGAGGTAGGGATTTATTCGATTAGAAATGATTTGGAGATAATTTTATAGGAGACACTTAATAAGGAGATTAGGCATAAATGGGAAAAAGGAAGAAGGATTTTACTCTCTGGGGATGAGGGCCAGAAAGGAATAATTGGTTCTACCACCCACTCTTGCATATTTTTGAACGTACTGTATCATTTGAACCAAATCATGTTTTATGATATGCCAACTTACAAGGTAGAAGTGTGTTGAGAAACCATCCGACCCAAGAGCTTTGTCTGGATTCATTTGTTGTAATGCCCCTAGTATTTCCTCTTCGGTCACTTTTATGGTTAGCTTTTCATTATCCTCTGTATTAATTATCTTGGGGATATTACTTAAAAGGTTCTCTTGAGCAACACTATCTCCCCTTCCATCCTCCATGTATAGATTTTCATAGTGATTTTTGGCAGCCTGTCTGAGCTGATCCTGCCTAGAGATAAGAGTATCATATTCTCCCCTAATTTTGGAAATATTGTTTTGCTAAACATGGGATTTGGCTTGACAATGGAATGTTTTTGCGTTTCTATCTCCATCTTTGAGATAGAGATTGTGTAACTAAAGTCTTCGGTCTGCTTCTTCTACCTTCATAACCTTATGATGTTCTTGGAAAAGACTTTACTCCTTGATGAATAGAGAGGGGGTTATCTAAGCAGACTCCATCTTTACCCGCACCTCCTCCATTTTTATTGTAAAATCCTGAATTTCTTTCTTCTCCTGAATGGTTTTGAGCTTAACCCACTCTCTTATAGCCTGCTTGGTGGCTTTTAGTTTTTGTTCCCAGATAAAAATTGGTGAGCCCTGAAGACAGAAGTTCCAAGCTGCTGCCACCACCCCAAGAAAAGAAGGGTCCTCTACCCAGCGGAGGTTGAAGCGAAAAGAGATCAGGCCCAAGGGGACAGGTGGGGAAAGATCGAGAACAATAGGACGGTGATCAAAGCTTGACCAAGGGAGGATCCTAGAAGAGGGAACAATTGCACCCTCCAAAATACTATTGCTAATAAGAAATCGATCCAGTCTGGCTGTTATGTGACCAAGGCCCTACCTCTTGTTAGACCATGTAAAATGGCCAAAAGATGGTCTAATGTCCATTAGGTTAAAGGAATCCAATATGTCTTCCATATACTCCCTTTAGGCCTCTCTAATTATAGAGCCTCCTCGTTTCTCATAATTGTGGAGAGTAGTGTTGAAGTCCCCAACAAAAATAAAAGAAGCAGGTCTCAATTTGCCCCGAAGAGATAACAAAGAGTTCCAACACAAAGTTTTGTCTTTATTTATTGAAGGCATGTAAATATTTAGAATGAAAAAGAGCATACAAGATGGGAGATGAGCCAGTAAGACCAACAACCAGTTGGATGCACATTCCCATTCTTCTAATCTAAACTGAAGAGGGTTCTAGAGGGTGTAGAGTCCGCTAGAGCTCCCCCTTGAACTGACTTTCTTCTCGTTACTAGAGTGCTAGATGAAGTTGATAGCTTGAAGGACATCCTCATCCTTCATTTTTGTTTCCTAGAGAAGGATGACTTGTGGTTTTTATGCTCGAACTAGGTTTTTGACCATTTCTTTTTTAGATTCACTTTCAAGTCCTTTACAATTATAAGAAATGATCTTAATCATTTAGAAGATGATTTGGGGTTACTCCCTTTAGGGGGCACCGAGCCACCTTGATTCCTTGAGGGTTTGGGTTCTTTTTTGGTATGCCCATCAAACGTACTCTGTGTTTCCCATGTCAATTTCTGGACGTGCAACCGCTTCCTTACGCTGATTATTTGACTTTCTTCCTGGTTTTTCGCTGGAGTGTAGGCTTGTGGCACCTGGATCCATTTCTTCTTTTGAACTTTCAACAATTTCTCCTTCCTTCTGATATGCATCAGGAGCTACTTGTTGAGTAATTGGAGGAATCGAAATATCTCCAATCGGACCTGAAGGCTCTTGTTGGGTGAGGGGGGTCTCTTCTTCAGGCTCTTCTTCAACCTCTACAAAGATTTCATATTTATTTTTGGTTGGAATGGGGTTCTTGCTAGTGCCTGTCGAGGATGAGGTGAGAGCTTCTTAGGATTTTGGATTGGAGGGAGATCCCTCATGAGGAAGGGCTTTTTCAGACTAGGGGTTTGATTTTGTATTTTGCTTATTTCGTCTTGGTTGTTTCCATTGCTATTGGTATTCTCTAGATGGTGGATTTGAGGGGACTTTTGGGCATCTCTTAGCAAAGTGACCATATTCATGACATATCTTACATTTGAATGGGAGCTGCTCATAGTCCACTTGTTGGAGATAAGTCCAGTTGTGAAGGGTAATCTCAATGGCCTTTGGGAGGCCTTTTTCCAAATCAACCTCAACACAAATTCTAGCACAAGATTGCAAACCGTCTTTCAACTCAACTTTGTCTATGTAGTGGCCCAGAGAGTTCCTAATGGATCTGAGGGTCTCGTCATTCCAATAATGTAGGGGAAAAAAAGGCAGGTGAACCCATACTGGAACGACCTTCAGAATGTCATTTTTTGGATTAAAATTTGGAGTCCAGCGATTCAGGTAGAGACCTCGAGCCCCTATGAAATAAGGTTTGCTTCTGAAGACGAGGTCTCGATTTGCCTTCTCTTCAAAGAGAAAACCAATAAAACCCCGACCACAAAAGGAATGAGACATTCTACCCTCTAGATGCGGCCTCTAATTCTTATCAATGCATAGGGAAAATGATCTAGTCAAGAGCCGGATCCCAATAATCTAACCTATTAAACCATTTTCGGCGGCCCGCAGTGCGAGGGAACGTGAGCTTGCTTTAATCGACACTGAGGGGACCTCTTCCATCTTTTTAACAAATCACGACTGTGTTTGCTTTGGTTGCTTGGGGAGAGCCGCAACCAAGGATGCAAAGGCAATTATGTCAGCAAAGTGTAGGGGAGGAGGGGGTAGGGGGTTGAGGAGCTCCCGCTAGGGGACGCCATGACGACCACAAAAAGTAGGGTTTCCTCAGAAACACGCTTAGTTCACTTTCTTATTCTCAAACTATTAAAATAATTTTGCATAAGATGGAGTGTCCTAAAGTAGAACAACTTTGTTAAATGGTTCATAGTCCCTATTTTTGTTGTCTTTAGAATCGTGGCCTTTCTCTCTCTACTTTGCATGAAGTGGGATGTACCTTTTGTATTATAGGTTATTTTTATATCTTTGGGCATCTTATTACAAATATGAAAAGTTTATCATTGATTTTATATCTTTGACCACTTTATTATAAATGGATTTTTTTTTATTATAGATTACTTTTTTATATTTTTGATCACCTTATTACATATATAAAAATTGATTTTTTTTTTTAAACTATTTTTTTAATCTCAATAATATTATACATATATTTGGTATTATTACATGAATTAGATATCCAAAAATGAAAAACATAAAGGATTTTTTAAAACTAATTCTTTTTAATCCTAATAAGATTATGCATAAATTTGTTATTATTCCATGGATTAGGTATAAAAACACAAACACAAGTATAGTGAAATTTGAATCAAATTAACTACCCACTTTCACCTACCAAAAATAAAGAAAAAGGAAATTTCAATATGGATAACAAATATAAAAAAAAGGAAATTTAAATATGGATAACAAATATTTAAAAAGCAAAAAAACACAATAAACTAAGTATTAAGAATCAATTCATCGAATCTCAAAATTGGGCTTTGAATTCGACCTTTTGTCATTTGGAAAAACCAAATTCAAATTCAAGCCGCAATAAATTCCATTTTTTGGGCGGGTACAACCATGCATTGCCCAACCGACCTAACATAATAACTTAGCTTTGGTGGTTTTCAAATTTCTTCTGGCTTGAGACTTTGCGTTCCCGCCAAGTTTAAGCTATTTCAAATTTCACTGTTTGAAGGCATGGTATTTACGAATCCCTGGTTTTGAAATCCAAGTAAGGCGCGCAAGGAGGACCCGGGAAATCTTATTTGAAAATGTTAAATCAGTTGGATTTAATGTCGGTAGAGAGGAGCCCTTATTTTATATAATCCTCACATGTGAAGCAAATCAATGGTGTGGTGTATTCTGAAGAGCTAATTAGTTCAAGCCTGCTAGATTGTGCTCACTTCAGCAAACCCTTTTAGCGGCTTCTTGGCCTATTCGGCGGATTTTCTATTTCAATCAAACAGAGGTCAGTATTGGTTTCAAATAGCTCTTGCTGCAGAGTATCCCCTATGTTATCTGACTTATTGGTGTTTCTGTTTGCAGTCAGATCGATCAATCGATAGGTTAATCATGGGTGTGATAGCTGAGGAGCCATTGTTGGCAGAGAATCCTCAGAGGTTTTGCATGTTTCCCATCAAGTACCCAGAAATCTGGGAAATGTACAAGAAGGCAGAAGCTAGCTTCTGGACTGGTAACTTCTTTTGCCTAAACTTTCGCTGTTTTTTTCTTTTGTGTGGGTAAATGTTTTTGCTTCATCTGTGTTGAATTATGAATCTCAGCTCTGCATTAACATAGAAATCCATTTAACATGGATCTATGCCAGTTGACCTTTTCACATATTTGTGTAGGAATTTTATGCTTTTAGGGTGTTAATGATATTATTTATTATGGTAGGTTGAGTAATAGTTGGTCCTGTGTTCGGTATTCTTCATTTTTATTTTTCCAGCGGAGGAAGTTGACCTCTCCGAAGACACTCAGCATTGGGAGGCATTGACTGGTGACGAGAAGCACTTCATCACTCACGTCCTCGCATTCTTTGCTGCTTCTGACGGCATTGTTCTTGAAAACTTGGCTGGGCGTTTCATGAAAGAAGTTCAAGTTCCAGAGGTGCATATACGTGTTTCATATATTTCTCTTTTCTTATCTTCTTT
>SNQJ01S0195935.1:12488-29951 GCA_010110895.2 Picea sitchensis
TTGACATTTTTATTAAATATGGTTATTATGATATAGCGGAGGCAACAAAACTTTCTGTATTTGTTTTGAGTGGAGTTGGCTTATGTGAGGCGATTTGGAATTGGAGATAGGTCCATATTTTGAAATTCATTTTCTTCCTTTAAAGACAGAGAAAACAGTTACCCTGAATAGACTTTGTCATCGCAAGCTTCAGTAACAGTTTAGAGGCTCACAAATAGTGTGAGCTTGAATGTCATATAGTTTTAGATTTTATTGTTGCTCTAGTGGCTTGGACATTTTTACTAAATATGGTTATTATGATATCAAAGCTTACGCAATAAAACTTTTTGTATTTGCTTTGGGTGGAGTTGGCTTATGTGAGGCGATTTGGAATTGGAGGTAGGTCCATATTTTACCATTCATTTTCTTCATTTAAAAATAGAACAGAGAAAACAACTACCATGAGACTGTCATCTCAAGCTTCAATAATAGTTTGCAGGCTCACAAATAGTGTGAGCTTGGATGTCATATAGTTTTAGATTTTATTGTTGCTCTAGTGGTTTTGAGATTTTTATTAATTATGGATATTATGATATCAGAGTGGAGGCAGTAAAACTTTTTATGTTTGCTTTGTGTGGAGTTGGCTTATGTGAGGCGATTTGGAATTGGAGGTAAATCCATATTTTGTCATTCATTTTTTTCCTTTAAATTTCTTCCTTTAAAAACAGAGAAAACAATTAACCTGAATAGACTCTGCCATCTCAAACTTCAATAACAATTTACAGGCTCACAAATAGTGTGAGTGTTGTGATCACAGGGCGAAGGCTTATGCTTTATATTTGAGAACCAGTGAGGTCAGTTCGTTCAAGGTGGTGTGCAGATATTGGTTTCCCATGGAGCCTGTGGATGACCTCCCCGCTTCTGTTTCTAGTGGTGTGGTGGGATATATTCTGCATCATGCTTCCTTATTAATGATACGCTATTACCAAAGTATTTTCCTTCTATTAGAAAAAAACGACGATTCCATCAGGGTTTAGTATGGTATAGTGGCTTTATAATTTGTTTCTTGAAGCGTATGATCATCCCCGAAGTTTAGGTTTCTCACATTATTTATTTCAGTATTGTATAGTGGCTTTATAATTTGTTTTTTGAAGCGTATGATCATCCTAGAAGTTCAGGTTTCTCACATTATTTATTTTAATATACGATACTATTTTAATATAATTAGTTCATGATAAAAGAAAATTCATTGAATTTTATTAATGGTATGATATGATTTGTTTTTTCTTCTTATAAGTGGCCTGTCCATGCAAAGTAGCCGATGGAGCTGCATGGGAATGGGATGAATGGAATGTAGTGGAAATATTTTCGAGCAAATATTGTGTATCTGGTGGACATTGTTGACGGAATCTCAAATTTTAGTGAAGGGATAAAGAGAGAGACATAAATCTCTTTGAAAAGGAGAGAAGAGGCAGCTTCGAGAGAGAACAACATTGTCATAGAGATAAGACAAAGAAAGTTGTTACAGAGAGTGGGAAAGGGATGAGATGCGAGAAAGGTGGACGTTGGATAACACATCTAATGAAACTACATTCAACTACACATATACATACAGTTATGCCTATTACGCCTCTCCGTATATACATCTAATGAGCCTACATTCAGCTATGCCTATTCACATTCGCCTCCTCCTCTATCTCTGTTCGGTTCTATTCTTTGTGTTGTTTGTTTATGTGAGTGTATGGAAGCGCTTCCAATGTGGTTTCTGTGACTTATTGTGGTTTATGTCTGTTTTATGTCATATGTATGGTGTTTGTGTTGTATATGTGAAATTGTCGAGTTATAGAGGTTGGAGGTTGAATTGGATATGAATGTGAACTTGGAGATGATTGAATAAATAGAGCCGAGAGTTGGGAGTTGAATTATCTCACCACGTTGGATGCGGGTTCCTATTCCAGTCAGTGAGGTATCATAATTTATTGTTCTTTTTTTTTCTTGGTTTAGCTCTCTTCCACTCAGCTTTGTGGACACATATCTTCACTTTTAATAAATTAAATATTATTATATCTTTTTAGCTCTGGAATTATCTAAATTAAATGTTAGTATCATAATAATAATATCTAAATTTATATAATAATTGTGCCTGTTTTAAAAATTAGTCACTTCTTGTGCATTAATTGAAAAAGAATAAAAAATTATTTGCTTCGATTCGAATACTATCCATTCGAACAACATGTTGAGCTCATATCTTTGTATCTTGAAAACAAAAGCTATGAATGACAAAGAGCCCAGTTCCTACCCTAAGCCATTGACTCTAGGCATGCAGGTACACATTATTCCATTTTCTCCGTTTTTAAGGGTTAAATAAATTATTTCATATTAGAGAGTTTTCTTAGCGGTGATTTACAGTTCACTGAGACGATGATGGGTTTATTTAAATCTCGATTATAAGCAAGAAAAATCTGAGCTGACAACACATCGGACATTCAGTCAGGTATTATAATTTCCCATTCTTTTCTTGGCAATGCTCTCAATAGACACTCTCTTTACCCTTTTATTAAGTCAAATATTATTATATTCATTTTTCTATGACTCTGCTCTCTTCCACCTTCCTTTTTTTCTAAACTAAATTAAATATGGTTATTATGATATCAGAGCGGAGGTAGTAAAACTTTTTCCTTTATTTTTAAACTAAACTAAATATGGTTATTATGATATCAGAGCGCAGTAAAATTTTTTGTATTTGCTTTGCGTGGAGTTGGCTTATGTGAGGAAATTTGGAATTGGAGGTAGGTCCATATTTTTCCATTCATTTTTGTCCTTTAAAAACAAAGAAAACAGTTACCCTGACTATACTATGTCATCTCAAGATTCAATAACAGTTTACAGGTTCACAAATAGTGTGATCTTGGATGTCATATAGTTTTAGATTTTATTGTTGCTCTAGTGGCTTTGACATTTTTATTAATTATGGTTATTATGATATGAGAGGGGAGGTAGTAAAACTTTCTATAACTGCTTTGAGTGGAGTTGGCTTATGTGAGGCGATTTGGAATTGGAGGGAGGTCCATATTTTGCCATTCATTTTCTTCCTTTAAAAATAGAGAAAACAGTTACCCTGACTAGACTCTATCATATCAAGCTTCAATAACTGTTTGATGTCATATAGTTTTATATTTTATTGTTGCTCTAGTGGCTTTGACAATTTTATTAAATATGGTTATTATGATATCAGAAAGGAGGCATTAAAACTTTTTGTATTTGCTTGGTGTGGAGCTGGCTTATGTGAGTCGATTTGGAATTGGAGGTAGGTCCATATTTTACCATTCATTTTCTTCCTTTAAATTTGTTTTTTTTAAAACAGAGCAAACAATTACTGTGAATAGACTCTGTCATCTCAAGCTTCAATAACAATTTACAGGCTCACAAATAGTGTGATCTTGGATGCCATATAGTTTTAGATTTTATTGTTGCTCTAGTGGCTTTGACATTTTTAATAAATATGGTTATTATGATATGAGAGCTCACAGAGTAAAACTTTTTGTATTTTCTTTGCGTGGAGTTGGCTTATATGAGGCGATTTGGAATTGGAGTTAGGTCCATAATTTTCCATTCATTTTCTTCCTTTAAAATAGAGAAAACAGTTACCATGACTAGACTCCGTCATCTCAAGTTTTAATAATAGTTTACAGGCTCACAAATAGTGTAAGCTTGGATGTCATATAGTTTTAGATTTTATTGTTGCTCTAGTGGCTTTGACTTTTTTATTAAATATGGGTATTATGATATCAAAGTTGAGGCAGTAAAACTTTTTGTATTTTCTTTGCGTGGAGTTGGCTTATGTGAGGCGATTTGGAATTGGAGGTAGGTCCATATTTTTCCATTCATTCTCTTCCTTTAAATTTATTCCTTTAAAAACAGAGAAAACAATTACCTTGAATAGACTCTGTCATCTCAAGCTTCAATAGCAGTTTACAGGATCACAACTAGTGTGAGCTTGGATGTCATATAGTTTTAGATTTTATTGTTGCTCTAGTGGCATTGATATTTTTACTAAATATGGTTATTATGATATTAGACCTGACGCAGTAAAAATTTTGGTATTTGCTTTGTGTGCAGTTGTCTTATGTGAGGCGATTTGGAATTGGACGTAGGTCCATATTTTTCCATTCATTTTCTTCCTTTAAAAACAGAGAAAAAAGTTACCTTGAGTAGACTCTGTCATCTCAAGCTTTAATAACAATTTACATGCTCACAAATAGTGTGAGCTTGGATGTCATATAGTTTTAGATTTTATTGTTCCTCTAGTGGCTTTCATTTTTATTAAATATGGTTATTATGATATCAGAGCGAATGCAACAAAAATTTCTGTATCTTCTTTGCGTGGAGTTGGTATATGTGAGGCGATTTGGAATTGGAGGTAGGTCCATATTTTTCCATTCATTTTCTTCCTTAAAATTTCTTCCTTTTAAAAATAGAGAAAACAATTACCCTGAATAGACTTTGTCATCTCAAGCTTCAATAACACTTTAGAGGCTCACAAATAGTGTGATCTTGGATGTCATATAGTTTTAGATTTTATTGATGCTCTAGTGGCTTTTACATTTTTACTAAATATGGTTATTATGATATCAAAGCTGATGCAATAAAAAAATTTGTATTTTCTTTGCGTGGAGTTTGCTTATGTGAGGCGATTTGGAATTGGAGGTAGGTCCATATTTTTCCATTCATTTCATTCATTTAAAAACAGAGAAAACAGTTACCCTCACTAGACTCTATCATCTCAAGCTTTAATAAAAATTTACAGGCTCACAAATAGTGTGAGCTTGGATGTCATATAGTTTTAGATTTTATAGTTGCTCTAGTGGCTTTGACATTTTTATTAAATATGGTTATTATAATATCAGAGCGAAGGTTGTAAAATTTCTCTATTTGGTTTCTGTGGAATTGGCTTATGTGAGGCGATTTGGAATTAGAGGTAGATCCATATTTTTCCATTCATTTTCTTCTGTTAAAAATAGAGAAAATAGTTACCCTGAATAGACTCTTTCATCTCAAGCTTCAATAACAGTTTATAGGCTCACAAATAGTGAGTGTTGTGATCACAGGGCAGACTTTGATGCCTTATATTTGAGCGCCAAGTGAGGTCAGTTAATTCATGGCGGTGTACTGATAATGGTTTCCCATGGAGCCTGGGGATGGCTTCCCTACTTCTATTTCTAGTGGTGTGGTGGGATATATTCTGCATCATGCTTCCTTATTAAAGCTGGAGGCCAATGATTCGATATCACCAGAGTATTTTCCTTATATTTGAAAATAATGGTGATTCCATCATGGTTAAGTATGGTATAGTGGCTCTATAATTTGTTTCTTGAAGCGTATGATCATCCTCGAAGTTTAGGTTTCTCACATTATTTATTTTAATATACAATATTATTTTAATATAATTAGTTCAAGATAAAAAAAAAAAATAGTTAATTTTATTAATAGTATGATATGATTTGTGTTTTCATCTTATAGGTGGTCTGTTCGTGCAAACTAGCCGATGGAGCTGGATGGGAATGGGATGAATGGAATGTAGTGGAAAAATTTTGGGCCAAATATTGTGTATTTGGTGGACATTGTTGACAGAATCTCAAATTTTAGTGGAGGGATAAAGAGAGAGACATAAGTCTCTTTGAGAAGGAGAGAAGAAGCATCTTCGAGAGAGAAAGACATTTCCATAGAGATAGTACAAAGAAAATTGTTACAGAGAGTGGGAAAGGGATGAGATGCCAAAAAGGTGGACGTTGGATAACGCATCTAATGAACCTACATTAAGCTACACATATAGGTACAATTATGCCTATCGTGCCTCTATGTATATACATCTAATGAACCTACATTCAGCTATGGCTATTCACATTCTCCTCCTCCTCTATCTTTGTTCAGTTCTGGTTTTTGTGTTTTTTGTGTATGTGAGTGTATGGAAGCGCTTCCAATGTGGATTCTGTGACTTATTGCGGTTTGTGTCTGTTTTATGTCATATGTATGGTGTTTGTGTTGTATATGTGAAATTCTCAAGTTATAGAGGTTGGAGGTTGAATTGGATATGAATGTGAGCTGGGAGATGATTGAAGAAATAGAGCCAAGTGTTGGGAGTTGAATCACCTAGCCACGTTGGATGCGGGTTCCTATTCTCGTCAGTGAGGTATCATAATTTATTGTTCTCTTTCTTTTCTCCATTTAGCTCTATTCCGCTCAGCTCTGCGGACAATATACACATTTTCTTTTCTTTTAATAAATTAAATATTATTATATATTTTTAGCTCTCGACTTGTCTAAATTAAATTTTATTATCATAATAATAATATCTAAATTTATATAATAATTGTGCATGTTTCATAAATTAGTCGTTGCTTGTGCATTAATTGAAAAAGAATAAAAAATTACTTGCTCCAATTCGAATACTATCCATTGGAACAACGAGTTGAGCTCATATCTTTGTATGTTGAAAACAAGAGCTGTGAATGACTAAGAGACATGTTGAAAACAAGAGTTGTGAATGACTAAGAGACAAGTTCCTACCTTCAGCCATCGACTCTAGGCATGCAAGTACACATTATTCCATTTTCTACGTTTTTAGGGGTTAAATAAATTGTTTTATATTAGAATGTTTTCTTAGCAGTAATTACAGTTACCGAGACGATGATGGGTTGATTTAAATCTAGAATATAAGGAAGAAAAATTTGACCGAATAAAACTTCCATTGACTTCAGCTCATGTATTATAATTTCGCCTCCTTTCTCTCTTTGGAAATCGACTCAACGCTATTAATTTTTTCCCTTTTATTAAGTCAAATATTATTATATTCATTTTGTTTCCTGACTTTTGCTCCCTTTTGCCTTTACTTCATTCTAACCTAAACCAAATATGGTTACTATGATAATTTGTTTTATAGTAAACCATTGTATTTGCTTGTAATGGAGTTGGATTTTGTGGAGGCAATTTGGAATTGGAGGTGGGTCCATATTTTCCATCTCATTTTCTCCCTCCCTTTTAAAACAATGAAAATAGTTACCCCCACTCAGACCAAGGGCCACCTCGTGCCTGGGTCATCAGCCATTGTGCCCACAAATAGTGTGGAGGTTGACGCCTATAGTTTTAGATTTTATTTTGCTCCAGTGGCTTTGACCATTTTTTATTAAATATGGTTATTACGATATCGGAGTGGAGGCAGTAATACTTTATGTATTTGTTTATGGGAGTTGGCTAAATGTGAGGGTATTTGGAGATGGAGGTAGGTCCATGTTTTCTCCATTCATTTTCTTCCTTTAAAACAGAGAAAAAAGTTACCCTTAATAGACTATGTCATCTCAATCTTCAATAACAAATTACAGGCTCACAAATAGTCTTAGCTTCGATGTCATATAGTTTTAAATTTTATTGATGCTCTAGTGGCTTTGACATTTCTATTAAATATGGTTATTATGATATCAAAGCGAAGGCAGTAAATTTTATTTGCTTGTGTGGAGTTGGCTTTATGGAGCGATTTGGAATTGGAGGTAGGTCCTTATTTTTCCATTCATTTTCTTCGATTAAATTTCCTCTTTTAAAAACAGAGAAATCAATTACCCTGAATAGAGTCCGCCATCCCGGGCTTCAATCAGCTTTGCTGTGCTCACAAATAGTGTGAGTTTGGATGTCACATAGTTTTAGATTTTATTGTTGCTCCAGTGGGTTTGACATTTTTACCAACATGGTTATTATGATATCGTAGCCGACGAAAATTTTTGTATTTGCTTTGTGTGGAGTTGGCTTGTGTGAGGTGATTTGGAATTGTAGGTAGGTCCATATTTTGCCATTCATTTCTATGGTTCCAATTTTCATCTCCTCACTATCCGGGTAACTGGAGACGCTTTCAACGCCTCCCTTCTTGATACCTCGAGATCCCTATCCGACCTTATCATTGCCTAGATGGAAATGCAAAGTTTCCTCTTCCGACCTTCCGGGTGCTTAAGATCCTCACCGAATCCTTCAACTCGCTCCCTTGCCTATCCGCCATTTGAAACCTTCCACTACCCTCCCCGGGTACTCTATGATCCTCGGGTAGCGATCTCCATCATTGGATCGGTCAGTAATGCACACTTCTCACCGCCTGGGCGATAGTCCGTGATATCCTCGCCTGATCTCAACTCGCTGCCCCTTTGGTAACTGAATTTCTTTCTTCCCTCCTCTTGGCGCCTTTGAGATCATCGACGATCCCAATCCATTCTCTTCACCAACAATTTCTCCAATTTCTGTCTACGATGTAAACCATTTCTCGATTGGGTTCGAGGTTTCAGCATACCTCGCCCATTTTCTCAACAACCTATGGCCGCTCCTCATGACCATCAAATAACCTGACTCAATTAACTTGCCTTCATCTTCGTGAGAGATGGGGCCACCTTGGGCGTAACCCATCCTCGGAATTTTTTACCCTCACGTAGATCTTTATTTCCACTTCTCTATGTCTACTTTTTAATTCATAGAGCTTTGGGGTCTCTTCTTCACCCCATCTCGACACAAGTTTCTTCCTTTCTTCTTCTATGGCCTTCAAGAGCCATCTTGTTGTCTCTCGGTTTCACCTCTCCTACAAATCGCAACTTCGCCACCCCGGAATCTTAAGTGCTCAACAGATTTTCACAAATTCCATCGATTGTCTCCCTTGATTGTCGCCATGATGCAATAGTCGGCCATGTAGCCCTCAGCAACTCGCCTTTCTCCCTCGCTCTTCTTTTCTCCTCTTGGCCTGAAATATACGTATAAGAACTCACCGGGATACCACTTCCGACGCAAATGACCACCCGCATGTCTCACTGGCCAGGACCTTCTCCTTTTTGGCCCAAGAGTCAAGTGTTTTCAAATCCCTTATCGGACTTTTGTTCCACAGATGTTTCCTTTTACGACCGTCGCTTCTTATCGGAATTGGACCTCACGGATCGCGAGTCCTACACTGGCCCCACAATCAACCCCGATATAATGCTCACCCATGTATTCATGCTTCTTATATCGAATTACTCCCATCAGAAAATTCCAGATTTCCACGCTATCGCGAGTCACCTTTCCTACCAATCCCTCGACTCGATTCCAATGGTACCACCGCATCCTTTAGCCCCTCCGACTAACTCCTTTGACATGTGACCAGTTGGTCCACCAAACCAAGGTCCTTTCCTCCTATCATAGTTTCAGACTTCGTGAACTCCGAAAGTAATAAACTTACGCCCTCGTGGATCTCCGGATGCTACCCGGTGCTAACTCCGGCTGCACCTGACCTTCTAACACCGTCTCAAGGCCTGGCACCTATGGCCTAATTCTGGTGAATCGGGAAATCACGCTTCACCAGATCACGACATTCCCGCCAGACACCAATGCACTCTTCCAAGTCCAAAACCTCACGTGTTATCTCTCCTCCACATCACCGCTCTCGCTCTCCTTCGTATCGCGCAATCGCGATTTCATTGCAACGCATTCCTTGTACGCGGAAATCGAAATGCCGTAACCCTCGGTTTCAGATCCTTGACATGGCCCTTCGCATTAATGGCTCGACGTCCAAGAACGGTGACGCGATTTCTCGCGGCGTTCGAAGTTTCAATGACCGTGAAAACGACGAGCATCCCCGAACTCCGACATTCTCCCGGGATCGTCGCCACGTCCCCCCGCCGTTTATTTCGGCTCTCGAATCCAATCGGGAAATCGCGGATCGCGACTCCTATATGCAAGAGTTTCTTGCCTTTGGAAACCCTGATTCTAAAATGTCAATTGCCCGTGATCTCCGCCACGCGGTCCTACTAAGATCAATGGTTTATATCCTTCTTGATTTGACTTTCAAGGTCTCTGATTCTCAACCTTATGAAAACCCGATGACACCAATATCCCTCGATGTCTCCTCCGGTTCTTCCTCTGCTCCTTCGGACTTAAACCCCGCACAACTTCTCTACATCTAACGACTGACGGGATTTCTTCTTCGTGGAGATCCGATGACCGCCGGGCCTCCTCGTATGCTTCTTCAAAATTCTCCGGACGCGGAACTATCTGGACGGTTCAGACTGCTCTCTAGCCGGGACTGGACAGTCAGCTGAGCTCTCCCGAGCTTCCCCGTGGTGTTTTCTTCCCAGTCTTGGAAGAATTTTGAATTCTCCAAGGCCTCGACCTTTGCCTATTCCCTCTTCAAGCTCCTCGAACTTGAGTCTCACCGCACGTACACAACGCTACTACCCCTTCCCGAAGCCTTCTTCCTAATCCTTGAAGGGTTCTTTGACTTCTGCACTCCTTGCTGAGTCTTCTCGTGCACACAACATGCTATCTCTTCCGGGAGCTTCACGAAAATTTCTAACTTCCCTTGTGGGATTTTGTCCTTCTTCTCCCACAAATGGAGAATGAAATGATGCCTCCTAACTATCCTTCGCTTCAAGCCTTCTTTCTGGTACTCGTATTCAACAACCTGAAAGTTTCCTAGTGGCTTCTCTAACTCCTGTAACTCAAAGAGTTACTTTTGTTGTGCCTGCCACACTCCCTCTTAATGGCCCCTCCTCGGCTAAGTATCTTCCTTCCAATAACTTTCACAGTTATGTTCTCTTTATCCCGGCTCTATGCGCTCACCAAAATGCCCAACTAGCATAACTCTCAGAATCTCAATGATTTGGCTTCCCTCTTCAACTCTTATTAGAGTCCCCCTCACTGTAACTCCAGCTCGTGCTCAATGCCCACTTGTAGAGTTTCTAATCTTTTAGTGACTGCCTCCGAAATCACAAGAAGTTCTTCTTCTCGTGCACCTTGCACTGCCAATGCCCACTTGTAGAGCCTATTTAACTCCTCTAAGAGATTCTCCTAACTGTCTTCTACACAAATTTCTCCGAGGTGTTCAACCCATAGGTATGTTTCTCCCCGAAGCCGTTGACTTCAGTCCCCAGGCTCATTGCCTTTGTCTCCACTCTCGTAGTTCGGCGTATCCTCAAGGTATTCGCATTCGTAGTCCCCATCTCCTCGCCACACCCTCTCATGGTGGCATGAAACCTCAAAGACCTCTCAACCGGAATCACACAAACTCCTCAAGTAGAATGTATAACACACAAATCATACATCCACAACATATATATGGAACACACACATATATCCATTCAACACAGACACGCAGTGAAACCTTGTTTTTATTAAAATGGCAAATAATGCCTCAGATTCCCCTTACAATGGTGTTCCTGAACTCTCTCTGGCTCCTCTCCTACACCTCTACTCACTCAAAATGAGATCTGAAAATATCTGTTTTCCCGAGGGGCTCTTAGCGCTTCCCTCCAGGTCTACCTACCCTATTCAATTACAATCAATCGTTGTCTAGTCCAGCACCTGGATCTAGATCTCAGTCGATCTTGGCATTAAAGCCGATCCTATCTACAGCCTGCACAAAGGCACATCTTCCCTGGCTCAACAGCCTAAGACATTAAATTACATTCAATTCAAGTTTGAATGAGGCTACACCTCCCTTTCAACTTTGAATGCATGCGCACTGACGTGGCTGGCTGGCTGCTGTCGTGGAGCGATGCTCCTGCATCAGCAGGGTTTGGAGTTAATAGTTTCCAGGATCTCCAATCCTCCTGCTATTCCTCTCGAAAAAATAATGGCTCTTCTTGTTCTGTATTTGAGATTATATTTAAGAGGCTTGTCAACCACTATAGGTATCCTTTTCAAGTGACTGACCATGAGAGTTCTTAGAGATTTCAGGTGCCTAAGGTAGTGGCCCTCCCAAACCATCCAAGGGAATGATGGTAGGATGTATTGCCTCTTTAGTTCGAGATAAAATAGGAAGGAAGTCACCATTACGATCATGGTTCATCTCTATTAACCCTACCTCCCATTACCCAAAATACAAATCATCGTTCTTTGGGATATCAAAAGAAATATGAGATATTTTATTACCCAATTTAGTCTTGGGATATCAATATAACATACTTGAGCATTATCGATTTCATTTGTCTCTCACTCTGTTGTCTATTGCCTTTTTTTCTTTTTAAACTAAACTAAATATGGTTATTATGATATCAGAGAGGAGGTTGTAAAACTTTTCCTTTTTTTTTAAACTAATCTAAATATGGTTATTCGATATCAGAGTGGAGGTAACAAAAAATTTTGTATTTTCTTTGCGTGGAGTTGGATTATGTGAGGCGATTTAGAATTGGAGGTAGGTCCATATTTTCCCGTTCATTTTCTTCATTTAAAAATATAACAGAGAAAACAGTTACTCTGACTAGACTCTGTCATATCAAGATTCAATAACAGTTTATAGGCTCACAAATAATGTGAGTATGGATGTCATCTAGTTTTAGATAATATTGTTGTTCTAGTGGCTTTGACATTTTTATTAAATATGGTTATTATGATATCAGAGTGGAGGCAGTAAAACTTTTTATATTTGCTTTGTGTGGAGTTGGCTTATGTGGGGTGATTTGGAATTGGAGGTAGGTCCATATTTTGCCATTCATTTTCTTTCTTTACATCTCTTCTTTTAAAAACAGAGAAAACAGTTTCCCTGAATAGACTCTGTCATCTCAAGCTTCAATAACAGTTTACAGGCTCACAAATAGTGTGAGTGTTATGATCACAGGGTGAAGGCTGATGCCTTATATTTCTGAGCCAGGTGAGGTCAGTTCATTCAAGGCGGTGTGCTGATAATGGTTTCCCATGGAGCCTGCGGATGGTGTCACCGCTTCTGTTTCGAGTGGTGTGGTGGGATATATTTTGCATCATGCTTATGTATTAAAGATGGAGCGCAATGACACGATATCACTAGAGTATTTTTTTTATATTTGAAAAGAAAGACAATTCCATCAGGGTTCAGTATGGTATAGTGGCTTTATAGTTTGTTTCTTGAAGCGTATAATCATCCTCGAAGTTTGGGTTTCTCACATTATTTATTTCACTATTGTATAGTGGCTTTATAATTTGTTTCTTGAATTGTATGATCATCTTTGAATTTTAGGTTTCTCACATTATTTACTTTAATATACGATATTACTTTAATATAATTAGTTCAGGATAAATGTTTTTTAGTTAATTTTATTAATAGTATGATATGATTTGTGTTTTAATCTTATAGGTGGTTTGTCCGTGCAGACTAGCCGATGGAGCTGGATGGGAATGAGATGAATAGAATGTAGTGGAAAAATTTCAGGGAAAATATTATCAATCTGGTGGACATTGTTGACGGAATCTCAAATTTTAGTGGAGGGATAAAGAAAGAGACATAATTCTCTTTGAGAAGGAGAGAAGAAGCAACTTCGAGAGAGAAAGACATTTCCGTAGAGATAAGACAAAGCAATTTGTTACAGAGAGTGGGAAAGGGGTGAGATGATATAAAGGTTGACGTTGGATAACGCATCTAATGAACCTACATTAAGCTACACATATACGTACAATTATGCCTATCGCGCCTCTCCGTATATACATCTAATGAACCTACATTCAGCTATGCCTATTCACATTCACCTCCTCCTCTATCTCTGTTCAGTTCTGGTCTTTGTGTTGTTTGTTTATGTGAGTGTATGGAAGTGCTTCCAATGTGGTTTCTGTGACTTATTGTGGTTTGTGTATGTTTTATGTCATATGTATGGTGTTTGTGTTCTATATGTGAAATTGTCAAGTTATAGAGGTTGGAGGTTGAATTGGATATGAATGTGAGCTAGGAGATGATTGAAGAAATAGAGCCGAGTGTTGGGAGTTGAATCATATCACCACATTGGACGTGGGTTCCTATTCCAGTCAGTGAGGTATCATAATTTGTTGTTCTCTTTCTTTTCTTGGTTTAGCTATGTTCCGCTCATCTCTGTGGAAATTATACACGTTTTCTTCCCTTTTAATAAATTAAATATTATTATATATTTTTAGCTCTGGACTTATCTAAATTAAATGTTATTATCATAATAATAATATCTAAATTTATCTAATAATTGTGCCTATTTCATAAATTAGTCGCTGCTTGTGCATTAATTGAAAAAGAATAAAAAATCACTTGCTCCAATTCGAATACTATCCATTCCAACAACGAGTTGAGCTCATATCTTTGTATCTTGAAAACAAGAGTTGTTAATGACAAAGAGCCGAGTTCCTACCCTCAGCCATCGACTCTAGGCATGCAGGTACACATTATTCCATTTTCTCCGTTTTTAAGGGTTAAATAAATTTTTTCATATTAGAATGTTTTCTTAGTGGTAATTTACATTTTACTGAGATGATGATGGGTTGATTTAAATCTGGAGTATAAGGAAGAAAAATCTGAGCTGACAACCACATTGGACGCTCAGTCAGGTATTATAGTTTCTTGTTCCTTTCCTGGTAATGCTCTAAACATACACTTTCTTTGCCCTTTTATTAAGTCAAATTTTATTATATTCATTTGTTTCTGACTCTGGTCTCTTCCCCCTTCCTTTCTTTCTAAACTAAACTAAATATGGTTATTATGATATCAGAGTGGAGGTAGTAAAACTTTTTGTATTTTCTTTGTGTGGAGTTGGCTTATGTGAGGCAGTTTGGAATTGGAGGTAGGTCCATATTTTTCCATTCATTTTCCTCCTTTAAAAACTGAGAAAACAGTTACCCTGACTAGACTATGTCATCTCAAGCTTCAATAATAGTTTACAGGCCCACAAATAGTGTGATCTTGGATATCATATAGTTTTAGATTTTATTGTTGCTCTAGCGGCTTTGGCATTTTTATTAAATATGGTTATTACGATATCAGAGTGGAGGCAGTAAAACTTTATGGATTTGATTTGAGTGGAGTTGGGTTATGTGAGGCGATTTCTAGATGGAGGTAGGTCCATGTTTTGCCATTCATTTTCTTCCTTTAAAAACAGAGAAAACAATTACCCTAAGTAGACTCTGTCATCTCAAGATTCAATAATAGTTTGATGTCATATAGTTTTAGATTTTATTGTTGCTCTAGTGGCTTTGACATTTTTATTAAATATGGTTATTATGATATCAGAGCGGAGGCCGTAAATATTTTTGTATTTTCTTGTGTGGAGTTGGCTTATGTGAGGCGATTTGGAATTGGAGGTAGGTCCATATTTTTCCATTCATTTTCTTCCTTTAAAAACAGAGAAAACAATTTTTCTTACTAGACTCTATCATCTCAAGCTTCAATAACAGTTTACAGGCTCAGAAATAGTGTGATCTTTGATGTCATATAGTCTTATATTTTACAGTTGCTCTAGTGGATTTGACATTTTTATTAAATATGGTTATTATGATATCAGAGTCAAGGCAATAAAAATTTCTCTATTTTCTTTCCGTGGAGTTGGCTTATGTGAGGCGATTTGGAATTGGAGGTAGGTCCATATTTTTCCATTCATTTTCTTCATTTAAAAACAGAGAAAACAATTACCCTAAATAGACTCTGTCATCTCAAGCTTCTATAATAGTTTACATGCTCACAAATAGTGTGAGTGTTGTGATCACATGACGAACTTTGATTCCTTATATTTGAGCGCTAGGTGAGGTCAGTTAATTCATGGCAGTGTACTCATAATGGTTTCCCATGGAGCCTGTGGATGGCCTCCCCTCTTCTGTTTCCAGTGGTGTGGTGGGATATTTTCTGCATCATGCTTCCTTATTAAAGCTGGAGCCCAATGATACGATATCACCAGAGTATTTTCCTTATATTTGAAAATAACAACGCTTCCATCAGGGTTCAGTATGGTATATTGGATTTATAATTTTTTTCTTGAAGCGTATGATCATACTCGAAGTTTAGGTTTCTCACATTATTTATTTTAATATATGATATTATTTTAATATAATTAGTTCATGATAAAAAAAAAATTTAGTTAATTTTATTAATAGTATGATATGATTTGTGTTTTCATCTTATAGGTGGTATGTCCGTGCAAACTAGCCGATGGAGCTGGATGTGAATGGGATGAATGGAATGTAGTGGAAAAATTTCGGGTCAAATATTGTGTATTTGGTGGACATTGTTGACGGAATCACAAATTTTAGTGGAGGGATAGAGAAAGAGACATAATTCTCTTTGAGAAGGAGAGAAGAAGCAGCTTCGAGAGAGAAAGACATTTCCGTAGAGATAAGACAAAGAACCTAATGAACCTCTTCGTATATACATCTAATGAACCTACATTCAGCTATGCCTATTCACAGTCACCTCCTCCTCTATCTCTATTCAGTTCTGGTCTTTTTGTTGTTTGTTTATGTGAGTGTATGGAAGCTCTTCCAATGTGGTTTCTGTCACTTATTGTGGTTTGTGTCTGTTTTATGTCATATGTATGGTGTTTGTGTTGTATATGTGAAATTGTCAAGTTAGAGAGGTTGGAGGTTGAATTGGATACGAATGTGAGCTGGGAGATGATTGAAGAAATAGAGCCGAGTGTTGGGAGTTGAATCACCTCACCATGTTGGACGTTGGTTCCTATTCGAGTCAGTGACGTATCATAATTTATTGTTCTGTTTCTTTTCTCGGTTTAGCTTTGTTCTGCCCAGCTTTGCGGATAGTATGCATGTTTTCTTCCCTTTTAATAAATTAAATATTATTATATCTTTTTAGCTATGAACTTATATAAATTAAATGTTATTATCATAATAATAATATGTAAATTTATATAATAATTGTGCATGTTTTATAAATTATTCGCTGCTTGTGAATTAATTGAAAAAGAATAAAAAATTACTTTCTCTAATTTGAATACTATCCATTCGAACAGGGAGTTGAGCTCATATCCTTGTATCTTGAAAACAAGAGCTGTGAATGACAAAGACCCGAGTTCCTACCCTCATCCATCGAATCTAGGCATGAAGGTACACATTATTCCATTTTCTTCGTTTTTAAGGATTAAATAAATTGTTTCATATTAGAGTGCTTTCTTAGCAATAATTTACAGTTCACCAAGACGATGATGGGTTGATTTAAATATGGAGTATAAGCAAGAAAAATCTGAGCTGACAACCACATTGGACGTTTAGTAAGGTATTATAATTTCCCATTCCTTTCTTGGCAATGCTCGCAACAAACACTTTTTTTTCCCTTTTATTAAGTCAAATACTATTATATTCATTTGTCTCTCACTCTGTTGTCTATTGCCTTTTTTTCTTTTTAAACTAAACTAAATATGGTTATTATGATATCAGAGAGGAGGTAGTAAAACTTTTCCTTTTTTTTTAAACTAATCTAAATATGGTTATTCGATATCAGAGTGGCGGTAACAAAACTTTTTATATTTTTTTTGCGTGGAGTTGGATTATGTGAGGCGATTTAGAATTGGAGGTAGGTCCATATTTTCCCGTTCATTTTCTTCATTTAAAAATAGAACAGAGAAAACAGTTACTTTGACTAGACTCTGTCATCTCAAGATTCAATAACAGTTTATAGGCTCACAAATAATGTGAGTATGGATGTCATCTAGTTTTAGATAATATTGTTGCTCTAGTGGCTTTGACATTTTTATTAAATATGGTTATTATGAT
>SNQJ01S0195936.1:11616-25172 GCA_010110895.2 Picea sitchensis
CCTCACACATGCAATAATTCCTCCAAAGTGGTGAACGGTGTTCTAATGGTCTCATCCTTTGGTAGCTATTGTTTAGGAATGATGTAAATGACCATGCTAGACGTTGTAGAAAGTTTCGCGGAATTTTGTCGAGTCTAGATAGGTTTTTTTTAATTAATTTTCCTCAGATTGGAATTTTAATTATTTAATTAATTAAATGTTTTTGAGCAAATATTGTAAAAACTGGGTCTTTGGGTTTTTGATAGGGGTATTTGTGCTCAAAAGAAATGGAATGGCACCCCCTACACCCATGGACCAAGTTTCAACTCAGTCGGACAAAGTTTTCTATGCATTTGTCCACCCGGAGTCAAAGTCAGTCAAAACAGCGATTTTAATTACTAAGTCGTTTTTGTATTTTTTGTAAAAAAGAGTTAATGGATTAGTTTGAAGGTGGAAAAGAGAAAAATTAGACTTTCCTAAACATAACCTAACCCTCATAACCTATTCTAACCCCTTACCCACCTTCTACACTCAAAAATCATGGCCCCCTAGGGGGATTGACGTTTTTCCTTGGTGGAGGTTGTTGTGACTTATTTGGGGCCCCCTCTCATAACTTATGACTCCCTTTAACCCCCATATCACCTCCTAGGATGATCCCACTCCTTTTTTCTCATTAATCCCCCTCCATTTCTTCATTTTCACTCTTTTTTTGCCCCCTCCAAGAGGAGTTACGCTCCCCTCATTGAGATTCTCATGTTTGCTTGGGTTTTGACACTTGGAGCTCATCCAAGTGCCTTCACCTTACCTCTTGAGCTATAAAAGAAACCCCTCCTCACTCTTTCACTTCACCATTCTTTGATGTAAAGTTATGCTACTGAATTTTTGCCTCATCCATCTTGCTCTTGCCATCTCATTTTCACTCATTGCCTCTTGAGAGTATTGGAGCAACTAGTTGCTGCAAGGCTCTCATTTTTGGATTCAATAAAAAGCTTTGGAGGATTTTGGATCAATCTAGAGTAATCAGATTTGTCTATTGCACGTGAGATGATCTTGCTCCTTTACATTTTGTGAGTTTTTGACTAGTTTCTTGAGCAAATTAGTTTGTTTGGGTAGATCATTTGACATTAGTGTTGTTGATCTATATATGTAGGATAGTTAGCATTGTGAAATACTTCATTTTACTAATCTATCTTATCATATTATGCTATTTTTGGACTCACATCTTGCTTAAGTGTGCAAATTTTTCTCAAAGGAATTGGTTGGAAGGGACTTTAGAGGGGTTTTCAACCAAAGCTTTCATACACTCCTTGGTTTAATTTGGATCTGATATATTTCTGTAGTTAACTTGTCTTAGATGGGTCAAGAAATTATATATTTTACTTGACAAATTTTATGTGAAAATTTTCTATGTAAAAACAGAAAAAATTTCTTAACATCTTTGTGTTTTGCAGCATTTCCAGCAAGCTTTTGCTTGCTGGTTTTTGCAGATTCTTACCAAGGACAAGGGGAAACGCTGCCAAATTCTCTTCTCAAGACATCCCCAAGAGCCTCATTGGTTGGGTAACGAATCCCTCACCTCTCCTCTTGTAAATTTCTTTGTTTCTCTTCCATTTCAGCAATTTTTTTGGTATCATTCAAAGCTAACAATACATTGCCTACACCTTGGGTGTGTGATTGGCCAAGCCAACCCCCCAATATCGTTGGGCTAGATTAGTTTTGTTTTCGAGTTAAGTTTACTTCATTTTGTTTGGCCCCTCTTGTCTACAAGACAAGATAGTGTGGCCACTTAATAATAATAATCTTGCTTTCATTTACAACCCTCTTTGGCTAATAATGGTAGGCTTGCCTCCATCTTGGCCATTGTGAGTGGTTTTCATTTTGTTCAATTTTCTTCATTTGTTCAATTATTTCTAAAACCCTCTTTGACCAATAATGGTAGGCTTGCCTCCACCTTGGTCATTGTGAGTGGTGACTCCATTTTAAGTTTTGATAGATGTTAGTTGCCTACACCTTGGGAGAGTAATCCCCAAAATCGTAAGGCTAAAGGGAAAATTATTCGTTTTGATGATCTATATGCTCTAATGGTTTAATATCTTCTAGAATAGTCATTATATCTATCTTGTCTTTTCTTTCAAGTTATTTCCCTTTATATGCTTATAAATGTCTTATGGGTTAATGGTTTAAGTTTTGCCGAAGTGATATAACTCATTTTTTCCTTAAGTCATTTATCTCATTTATCTTCTAAGCATATGTGATCTATTCATGGTTTAGGATCTCAATCTTTGCTTTGCCAAGCTTTTCTTTTCAAGCACATCTATCTTTTCATTGGTTTAACATACATGTGGATGAATGATACATCTTTTTCATTGGCTTAACATATATGTGGATGAATGATTAAAATTTCTAAGTTTTATTCTTGTTATCATTCGGCAAGCTGTTCTTGCCTCTTTCTTTTTGCAAAGTATTAACTCATGATGATGAATGGGATGCTATGTTAATGGTCTTTACTTTATGAGCATTATATTCATGTTATTTTGAGTTTATGGGCTAAATTTTTACATTACTAGCACTTCATTTTCAAGCAATCTCAATTTCGGTTTTGGGCCTAAAACGTAAATTTTGAGCACCTAAAACACTCTTAAAACACTTCAAACACACCTAAACACTCACCCGCGATTCATAACAACTTTTTAGACAACTTAGGATAGTCTTATTCAGCCATCTCCACCATCTAAAACGGGTTTGAGGAAAACAGCGGAGGGTAGTGGCGGGGGACCGTCCCGTGGTGCTTCAGGTGGGTGTCCTCTCCGGGAAGTACTCTTACTGTCAGGGCTGACCGTGGAAGCTAGGGTGGGCCTCGTTGCCTTACTATCTTGAGCACCCGGCAGCTATTTGGCCAAGGGAGGAGGAAGCTTAAGGCTCCCTTACTATCTTGAGCACCCTACAGTCATTTGGCCAAGGGAGGAATCTTAAGGCTCGAAACATAGCTAGGGGAGGGAAAGATAAAATTAACTCAATCTTTAAGAAATCCTTAACCACCTAGTTGCATAGAAAATACATGTGTGTGGGGGATCTTAGATGAATGTTTAGAAACACACATTGCAAGCAATAATTTCATGTTTATAATTCCTATTGCAATTTCATGGTTTATGTCTTTAAATGTTTTATGTCCTTTATGAGCATTTGAGTTAATAAATTATTACATCTTGGTTTATTTGCTCTAGTGGTGATTCAAGAAGGAGTTGGGTATCCCACTTGGGGAGGCATCACCTTCTTTGAATCTTGAGTGCTTTAGTGGTTGCCAATGAAAATCTAATAGAGTAAGTGCTATTGGGCATGTTGGCTCATGTGATTGATCAAAGTTTGAGTATTTCCTAAACTTGCACAATTTGGCTTACTTGTATATCTTGTTGATTTGTATCTTTTAGATCATTTTGTATCTTTTGTAATTTTATTTCATTGTATAAATAGTTGTAATTTTGAGTTTGTGGGATAGTTCCAATTGATTTTAATTGTAATATTCTTGTAATTGAAACCTCAAACTTAGTTGACCCCTTGCCCGTCCCTAGGCAATTCATGAAAGTTGACTTAGGGAAAGGGTTGTTTGTCATTTAGATAAACTTGCACTTTTCATTTGCTACCTTATCATCTTAGGCTAGCTTTCCCAAAAACCTTTTAACAAATTAAAATCAACTCCCAGAACTTCAAAGTTAAATCACATCTAGTAACTAGGGTCTACTCCCCTGGCTTCCTAGGAGTAAGCCTAGAAGGAAGAGATTCCAGCCAAGGTGACAAAGGTGGGATCTGTGGAACTGTGGGTATCAGAAGTTCTGGCGACACTTCAATTCAAGTGAGTTGGACTTTAGCCTCTAATGCTTGTGTAAGTGTGGCTAGGAGGGCAACGTGTTCTTCAAATACTATTTCGATGTCTTGTAGAGTTTGTTCCAAAAGCAGGTACTTTGGTTATACTTTATTATTGGTCGCTAACCCACTCATTTGCCCTGTGGTGACTCTGTGAGGGGGGGTCCTCATTCCTTGTCTCATAATCCTTTTGCCTTCTCGAACTGCACACTGGGACGCCCCCTGGGCCTTACCTCCTAAACAGAAAGAACGGTCCCATTGAGGTGACATCGGTGGGAATTGGTTCTAGTTACCAAGACTACTCTTCATCCATTTACTATCCTAACTACAAACCGAGCAGCATACCTAAGGCCATGGCTGAGAACCTGTGAGGCTCTACTCTCCCCCGGAAGGTGCCCCTCTAGGGGTCATGATGCCCTTGCATCCTCTTATCCCCACTGTGGGATAACTAGGAGATTATGTCTCAGGTCTACGTGTCCTGCATGGAGTAAATCGAGAGCCGCATCGACTTTGAGCATGACACTCGGGAGGCCCATCTTCTTTCAGCCCACTTTGTCAAGAATAAAGAACAACATCCGCCTTCAGCCTTGGTCATGTATCGTAGATGGTTCTGCTCCATGACTTAATAAGTTCCTGGTATCATGGCCACTATGATCCTCAAAACCTTTGGAATATGTGCATTTGATTCCTTTGTTTCTAACGGGTGCTTGGATCTTATGTTTGTCCACTTGACCTTGTCTGGGGAATGACAGGATGCCCTAGCAAACTTGTGGTCCATAGGTTTTGAGTTGCCACCGGGGATCTCAAAATCCACGCCTATTCCCGCCACATACCATTTTCCATTCATTTCTAATTTCGCCACCCATCCCTCAAAGACCTGGCCCGCATAAGGTTAGCTAATCATCTAGGGGTTGTACCTTACCTTGTGGGAAGAATGGGCTAAAGTCCCTGGGGGTAAAAAGTAAAACACAATAAAATCCTAAGAATAAACCTCGAGATGTTTTGCCCAAGGATCCCCTAAGAAAGCAATAAAGAGCTTCTCAAAGAAGAAACTGAGGGACCCGCAAAAATAATCAGGACCTAGTTAAGGGATAGAGGGTCTCATCAATGCAGCCAACCCATTCGGTCCATGGGTGCCTAACGGTATGAGACTACTAGCAGCTGGTTACCACGCCAGTAGTGCCTTGGTTGTACAGTGTCCTATCACGAGCCATCCTTCTCATTTACGTGAGGTATTGTGGGTAACATTAAGCACTCCTCGGGTCACTGCCGTATAAAGGTTCCTCACCAGCTCTTTGAAAGAAAAAGCAATAAAAAGATAAAAACAATAAGACAAGACTTGATTAGAGGATAGGCTGCCCACACGAGCCCTATTAGGTCCATGGGCATCTAGAGGTATGACACTACTATCAACAGCCCTGGTCACCACGCCTGTGGTAGTGGCTCGGTGGCATAGCCAAGAGAAAGGGGTCTCATCACAAGCCAACCTTCTCATTTCTGTGGAAATGCCTACAACATTGCCACCCAATCGGGTCACCAAGCCAGGGTAGTTTCCTTTCACTAGTATCTTGGAATAAAAAGATAAAAGGCATGAATGGCTTGGAAAACATTGCATCCATGATGGGCCAAATAATTCTCCACAGAGGCACCCACCGATAAGCCATCCTTGCTATCATCGCACTTTTGCCCAGCATCCCATCCACCTCATCCACTTACATGACTCGGATTTGATCATTTCCAAGAACAACCCTTTTCCAGTAGACACTAGCACAATAGGACGTCATGTCACTTCAAACTTGGCTGCGTAATTTGTATAATTTCTTTGAGCACTGGACTGGGGTAAAGGGTTTTATGCACATGTTTAATAAATATTGATGATTAGATATGATTGACATTGCTATGATCCTTGTGACTCATGAGCCCATGGAGGGTGTAGTTAAGCATGTAAGGTGGATCATGCCCTCGGACGGGACAAAAATTTCACGTGCTGGACAAGTACACATGGGGAGATGACTGGCTCGGACCTCACAGGGGTCAAAGCCCATCGATGGATGTTGAGGCCCCATCAAGGGGCAAAGGTAGCTGCTTATACCAAGGAAGAGCAAATGAATCCACCAGAGGCAGCTGAGAAAACATATACCTAGGGGGGTTGAGCCCCCCTCCATAGGAACGCTGGCCTTGGAAGGCCAGCGCCTCCCGTGATGCCTAAGTGACATCACCCAACAAAGATGGACGTTTTGGGAGGCACTGTGGCAGCCATACATGTGGCAACTTGGCAGCTTCCAAGGAGGGCTAACGCTTCCAAGAGGTCGTGATCGAAGGGGCTAACGTCACTTTAGAAAGGGGATGATGTCTCTCTCTATTGCTTGATTAGGGCTTCTACTCTAAACATTTTAATGTAAAACAATATGATTTTGGTATTTTGGCCTTGTCAATTTTTTACATGACCTAAATGTAATTATGTCATTGGTACACTATCTATTGAGGGTTTTCACCTCATTTTATAATCTTCTTCACTCACCACTTGGTGAGGTCTCAAATTCAACCCTTCATTGTGGTTTATTGGCTGGAAATCTTGGAGGCTTAATTTGTTGAGGGAAGACTTTTCTTGGCATTTTTGGCATTTCCTCTCTCTTGGTGGAAGGCATTACAACTAGGGTTTTGCTATATGGATTTCTTTTGCTGGGAAATGTAAGGGAATTTCTGCAAAACTTCTTGATTGAATGGTTGTAGTGTTATTTCTTGCATTTACATATATAATTTGTCAATTAAACCCCTAGGTGACAAGTACATGCTGTAAAGGTCCTTGTCTCAAGTCCCTACCAAGATTTTAAGACTTTTGATTTGTTGAAGAGAGGTAGAGCCTTGCCATAGCAACACTATTTTCTTTCTTCTAGCCTAGTTGTTTTACTCTTGTTGACTTAAGAAGGAGAAAAACGCACAAGGCCTGTGTGGCAGCTTCTCCTACACCTAGTGGAGCCTTGCTTTAGAAACAACAACAAATCACTCACAAACCCTTTTGTCTTAGATCAATCATTTATTGAGATAGTCATTTTTTCCAGAGGCCAAAGGAAGGAGAGAGAGCACCGAGGCCTAGGTTTCTACACCAAAGTGAGCATCTCTCCCATAGGGTTTTCAAGCAGCTGAGGCCTTGCTTTAGCAACACCTTCAACACTTTACCCTCTTGTCTTTGCCTTTTCAATATCACTTAGTCCTTTCCACTTTTAAGGCCCCTTTTTGACTCCATATGCCCTAGTAGTGCACTGGTCTAAGACCTCTTGCATTGAATAACTTGATCACACAAACAAACAAATACTTGAACAAACCCTAACTCTTTCTAACTCGCCTGTATCTATCCTACTAACCCTATTGTTGTCGCCACCTTCTTGTGTTATAAAACACCTTTGTGCGTTTTCGTCTTACTTTTAAAGCAATTGAATGGTTGGTTAAGGCATTGTTTATGAAGTGTTGATTTTGCTACATTGAATGCCAAGTTTTTTTAGCATTTATTGAGAAGTGATATTGTAATGATTGCGATTATTGTATAAACATTGATTACTTCATCAATATTATTGCTCAATTGCTTATTATCGTAAAATCCATTGATTATATGAAGTACTCACCGCCAGCAAGCTTCCATATGCCTAGTTTCCTTTGTTGCTTTGTCTCTAAAGTGTGTACTCTTCTTAGTTATTACTTCCAAATATCTTTATTCCCCGTGGTTCACTTTCTAATCGTGGTGACCTGTGAGGGGGATTATTATCACTTAGCCTCCTTTCTGCCTTTTGCCTTCTCAAAACCTCAGTTCACCGGGGACGCCTCCCCTGGGCCTTACCTCCCTAGCTAGAAAGAACCTTCCCATTGAGGTGACAATGGTGGGATTGGTTCTACGACGCCGCTTGACCTCTCCTTTCATTCGCTCATTATCCTAACCACAAACCGTATGGAGCAACACATCCTTTAAGGTATCTCAAAGCCATCTAGGCCTCATGTCCTCTCGCTATCAGGAGGGTCCATCAATCTACAACCTCCTCTAATTCTTCCTCATGGTCTCGAGGGTTGCTCCTTTGTACCGGATGGACTCCAGATTTCTCACTCCTTTGGAGCCTCTTTTTGCTCCTCCCCTACTCATAGATCTCACGGACTTTGGAAGGCCAAGTCCTCTCAAACATGACATCCCTAATTAACTCAACATATCCTTGTCCCGGAATGTAGATTCTAAGGCCTTCATGTCTCGCTGTATCCCACAAACACACCCTTCTTCTTTCCCAAAGGTTCTAATTTTGTCCTCTCCTTAGGAATGTTGGAGGTGTTCCCTGAAACCAAAGATCCTCAATGCTCCTATCTTTGGCTTCACTCCCCGTGAATGCTCTCCTCATGAAATCCTGGTTTATCCAAGATCCTATGAGGACTTGTTCAACATAGATCATCAGATGCATGCTTCTCGCCCAGCATCATGTAGTTTTTTGGTCATGCAACATTGCCCTAGCAGCCTCCATTATGGTTCAATTCTTCTTTTCAACCCCATTCTGTCATATCCCATTTTGGATTCCCTTTATTATGGTTAGAGTCACTAAGAGGTTTGAGTCGCCCAAGCTCTCTACAGGGTGAGACTATGTCATCACGAGCTTAGGAGGTTTTGAGGAGTTTTATGGTGCCCGACTTAGTTTATTTAACTTTATTCATCATCGTGATCATTTCTACACAACTTGTTTTTGGTTTCGTTGCATTCCAATAATTTCGTAAAACGGGGTTATTATTGGGTATATTTTAATTAATTACACCAAAGGTACTATTTGGAGCTTATTTCTTGGTGAAATACCTTATAGTGTAATATCTTGGAACCAAGGACAAAATATCTACAAGATGGGATGATGAAAAGTGAAAAATCATAAAGGCGAATTAATCAAATTTTGGAGTAAAAAAGTTCATTAAATTAATAAAGTGATTTTATGAGAAAATATTAATGATGAATTAAAAATTCACTTGAAGGAAAAAAGGTGAAAGGGGTATAAAAGAGATTGGGCTCACATTTTCTCATTATTGATGTATTGAGAATTAGAAACAGGTTCCAGAGATAAGGAAGTCAACCTTCTATTGTTTTGTGGATTTCTCGGGAGGAAACCACCACCCGTGACAAAGCCTCTCGGTGTGGAGAGACACACCCTAGCCATCGGAAGTGTTGTTCATTGTAGCTTTGTGTGACATTCTCCGTCGCTCCTAGGACTGAGCAGTCGACATTTGTGAGAGGGCTCCATGTGATGGGTGCTGCTCTCCTCCGGACTGAAGCTGGAGACGATGTGTGCCTCTTGGCAAGCTGGGTGTGCCCCATGTGATGGGTGTGCCACCGGACTGAAGCTGTGATGATGGTCTCTTGCTTTGTACTCCACTCGAAAGGAGTCGGGCTTGAGATGGCTCTACCTTGTACTCCGCCGCGGTGGACTCCAATTGAGTCGGGTTTGAGATGGTACTCCGTGATGATACCCCGTGACCCGCTTGAGTGATCTCGCTGAGTAGACATCCCCTGCATAAGGACGTGTCCTCAGTGGTCGGGAAAGCACCGTGGATGTGTCCCTATTGGCCGAAAGCACTAGTGGACGTAGGTTGAGAAGATGTAAAACAGCAGTTGGTGCCCATGTGATGGGCGCAGTCAAACTTTGACCGAAGTTGTGATGACGGTGGTCTCTGTTTGTACTCCTCCTCGATCAGAGTTGAGTCGCCTTGGAGATGGTCTCCCCGCTTGTACTGTGGACTCAAGCAGCCGGCTTGATATGATACTCCGATGATACTCCCCGTGGACTCCGGCTTCTGAGGATTTGCTTCAGTAGGACGCTCCTATGGCTGTTATTAATGTGGACGCGGTTCTAGTGGTTGAGCACTATTGGATGTGTGAGATCATTGCTATATTGTTTGAAAGTAAGATTTACTTGTAACCCTAATTTGTGATGTAAAGGGTACAAGTCAATCCCACCATGTAAAAGATAATTCGCCATTGTGTAATGATTAATTATATTATTGATATTGAGGTCGGCCCTCTTTTGTGCCAATAGACACACCTTTGTTGTGTCGGTTGTATAAATAAAGGTGAATCCCCCATTGAGGATTACACACTCTCACATGTCACGGCTGCACTTCAGCAAGTGCTTTGTGCACGGGATGAAGTGCGCACCTCTTTGGGCCAGGTCTAGGTTTTGCAGCACCCTCTTATGTGCCAAAGTCTATGGTGTGGGGCATCTTCTCTTGAGAATATAGCAAAGGATTGTTGTTTTTCCCTTGTTTGAGAAGGGTTTTCCCATAATACTTCTTGTCTCTGCATGGCTATTCTCTTGGTGTTCTTGTGCATGGTTATTCTTCTTGTGATCTTGGTTATTGCAGCACTTGTGTATGGTATTGTTGCATTGTTTATGGTTCAAGTACATGCTAAATGAAATAAACTACATGTGCATGAGCTAAGCATAGAGAAAATTCAACATGGTATCAGAGCAGAGTTCCTGAAGAACCATTGCACAAGTTTTCTAGCAAGTTGTCACCTCCCAGTTGCAGAAAAGTACGGCCCTCTAGGGTTTCTGAAAAAGTACGGCCCTCCTTTTACCAGTTTCAGCACTTTATACATGAGCATTGGGGCTAATTTTGACATAGGAGTGTACGACCTCCTTCAACACACCTCCAGAGACTCTCAGAGTGCAATTTCAAGAAATTTTGATTTTTGGCCCTGGGGTTTCTAGGGTTCCGTAATTTTCTGCAGAATTTCAACTTTTAGGGTTTCTGCAACTCATTGAAGGATCTTTCAAGCTTAACAGTGGTCTTCTGACTTTCAAGGCTTATTGTTGGCAGTCATAAGTCCAACGAAACCTAGGGTTGCTAACCTAGCCTAGCCGTTAGGTTTCCTCTCCTAGTTGTTAAGGGTTTGTGGAAGAATCTGCAAACCATGAGGAACAAAACTTTGGTGGAAGATAGGGTTCATGGATCAAGCAACTTCAGTTCCTGGAAATCAAGACTACAGATTACCCTGGAAGAGGATGACCTATTGAGTGTGATAGTAAAGATTCTACCAGAAACAGCTACCGATGAAGAGAAGGAAGAGTGGAAGGAAGATGACGTCAAAGCAAGGAAGATAATCATCTATTCAGTAAGAGATCATCCCCTACCTCGTATTGCCAACTTGAAGACAGCTTATGAGATGTATGATGCATTGAAGAATATCTTTGAGAGTACCAACACCCTCAGAGCTCTTACATTGAAGAGTCGGCTTCAACATATCAAGATGACAAAAGATGACACAGTTGCTACCTTCTTCATGAAGATTTCAGAGATCAGAGATCAATTGGGTGCCATTGGAGAAACCATATCAGACAGAGAGGTTGTCTTGACTACTCTCAATGCTCTTCCAAGACATTGGGAACCATTTCTTCAAAGTATCAGTGGTAGAGCAAATCTACCTAATTTTGATCGTCTATGGACAGACTTCAACCAGAAATTAACCAAACTTATAGCTAGAGGAGTGCAAGACTCCTCTCATGATAACAATCATGCGCTTGCCTTTCATACAAAGAAAGGAAGAATAAATAGAAGAAGTTTCAACAAATCATTCAAAGACAAGAAGACTTCATCAGCTTCAAGTCATGGACACAGAAAAGACAAATCAAAGATTCAGTGTTTCAGATGTGACAAGTATGGACACATTATGAGAGATTGTCCTACCGGAAAGAAAGGAAGACAACTTGCATCCACTCCTGATGTTGATCCAGACCACATCAGAGAAATGAAGACATAAAAGATGAAGCATTCTTCTTTTGAAGAACTCGCATATGAATTTTGCCCGAGTAATTGGTGTTCAAGAAAACAGCTTATACATGTTGACTGTCCGACCAGTCCAGGCCCTATTACATGATACTATCAGCTTGAGCAAGCTATGGCATAGGAGACTTGCTCATATCCATTATAGAGCCCTTCCCGCTCTAGGGAAGATGGTAACAGGCCTTCCAGAGATACATGTTCAGAATGATGGTGTTTGCAGAGGTTGTGCTCTTGGCAAGAATGTCAAGGGGTCCTTCTTGAGCAATGACAGCAGATCCAAGGGGATCTTGGACTTGATACATTCGAATGTATGTGGACCCATGACTACTACTTCCTTGAACAATATTTGTACTATGTGCTCTTCATCGATGATCACTCTCGGAAGACGTGGATTTATTTCTTGAAGACCAAGGATGGACTCCTTGCGAGATTTCAAGAATTTAAAGCTCAGATTGAGAACCTAACCGGGACGAGGATCAAGGTGTTGAGATCAGATAATGGAGGAGAGTACACCTTCAGGGATTTCTGTGATTTTTGTATTGAGGCAGGTATCAAGAGGGAGTACACCATTCCTTATAACCCTTAGCAAAATGGGGTTGCAGAGAGGAATAACAAAACCATCATTGAGGAAACCAAAGTGATGATACATGACCAGAATCTACCTATGATTTTGTGGGCATAAGCATCCATGACAGCAGTGTATGTTCAGAACAGGAGTCCTCATCAGATTTTGAAGAACATGACTCCCGAAGAAGCTTTCACCGGAGTGAAGCCTGAGGTTGGACACTTCAGGATATTTGGGTGTCCAGTATACATTCATGTACCCAAGGAGAAGAGAACCAAGCTAGACCCTTCAGGCAGAAAGGGTACATGTGTGGGGTACAGTAAATCTTAGAAGGCATACCGGATCTACATACCGGATGAAATGTGTAAACAAAAATGATATCAAAACAGCTCACCAACTTAAGTACATTTTCATCTATATTACAATTGGGCGTGGCCTAGGGATATTACAATCTCCTCCCCTTATTTATGCATTGTCCGCAGTGCATCATGTACCCATATACAACAAAATTTCAAAAATCCTCAAAAAGATGCGGGTATTCTGCCCGCATTGCGTCCTCATGCTCCCAAGTAGCGTCCTCAGGACCGTACCAGGTCCATTGGACCTTTACAAGCCCTATGGCTTGGTTCCGGAGTTGTTTGATTTTTCGGTCCAAAATGCGTACCAGATGCACTTGAAAAGCGCCTTCTTGCTCCACCTGAATCACATTCCAATCAATAACATGATTAGCAGCAGGTATATATTTCTTTAGCAATGATACATGGAATACATTATGAACAGACATAGATGCAAGCAATGCAATCATATAAGCCATTGGACCAATCCTCTCTAGGATTTCAAATGGCCCACAATAGTGAGCTGCCAAGTTTGAACAATTCCCCAACTTCAGGGAACTTCTATTGGCCTTCACTTTCAAGAATACATGATCACCCACTTTAAATTCCCTATGAGTTCTGCCCTTATCAACATAGTTTTTCTGCCTGTCTTGGGCAGCCTTTAAATTTTGTTTTATTTTTATCATTTGCTCCTCCATTTCCCTGAGCAAATCTGGCCCAACCATTGCTCTGACTGCGGGGTTATCCCAACTTACTTGTGTGTTGCACTTTCTGCCATAAAGTGTCTCAAATGGGCTCATCTTTAGAGATGCTTGGTACCCATTGTTATAAGCAAACTCTACCAAGTGTAGGTAGTGTTGACCGCCTATTCAACTAGGGGGTCAACTCATGTGCCATGAAGTATGCATCACCAGATGCAAGTATGTTGAAGACAGTATTGGTTCTACTTGGGCATTTGATGCTCCAGCACAAAATTTTGTAATCGAAATTTCCGCACCCCTGCGTGGGTTAATAATGTA